>OMLJ01099538.1:0-14371 GCA_900302595.1 Gadiculus argenteus
AAAGGAAATGTAAGCATCACCAACAGAACAACCATTAGTGAAAATACATATTTTTCTAATCTCCCCGAAAAGATATGACCCATCGATAACATGCAGATCAAACCTGCAGATCAACAGCTTCTTCAGAGAAAAAACATCTGGAGCGACCCTCTTGACGGGTTGTTGAATCATCTATCTTTTGCCTCAATAGCCAGCACACTCGAAATAAAGGGATACGGTCTTCCCCTTATCCTTAAACCTCTCCTGGTTTTTCTCAGAAGATAAGGGCACAGGAAACATTTCTTGCACCTATCAATCTGTCAAGAACATTGCCTTCCTGTGTGTAGACTAGAAGTCACATTCGACTAAAAATAGGGGATGAGACAAACTGTGGGGTAGTGTTTGCCAAACATGGCAGTTATCTCTCAAAGACGAGAGGATAGTTTCCTGTACTAAGCCATCATTACCTGGTAAAATTGATGAGCAAGTAGACAAGGACAAATAGGCAGACAAGGACAAACACAGTACAACACAGATAACAAAATACACATAACAATGAATGAAAAGTACAGCAAAAAATATCCACAGTTTAGCAGTTATTAAGAATTCTCTTAATTTGTACAACTGCAAGCATGGATGAAAAATGTTTGGGGAGCTAAATTCAGGTTTGTTGCATCTAGCAGATGCGCAAAACAATGTCAGGAAGGATTTGGAAGATGTGTTGACTAAGGTAAGGGTTCTGAAGCATGTCAAAGAAGTATAGTAGAAGTAATATCACAGGGTCAGTCCTTTGTTCCCAAGGTCCTATGTTCCTAGGAGCCTATGTTCCTATTGTCCTATATTCCCCAGATTGTCCCCATGATGACATGACAAAAGCTGCGTACCGACCAGGCGTACTTTTCCCGCTATGAGGTTTTGTGGATGCGGTTTGGAGAGAGGATCCGCCCCTCAGGGACTCCTACAGCGGCTCAGAAAGTCCTACAGCAGAGGTGGTACTTTTCTGAGCCGCTTGTAGCTCGTCAACGCTCCGTTGGTAATCCTCTTGAACTTCCCTGTGGTGTGTTCGTGACGACTGGGAGCTAATGCGTGGGCGTAGCCAAAAAAAACACCCTGGGACTGAAAAAGTCCTGCTCGGTACGCGGCTATCGGGTCCAATAATCCATGGGGCTGTTCCTCTGATCTACATATGTGCTCCCCCAGGGAACACATGTGTACTATGTTCCTCAGTTCTACAGCTCTGTATTTGCTTAATATATGACATGTACATGTATGAAATTGTACAGCAATACATTGTCTGGATATTCTTCAGTTAAGTTTGGTGTGCCCCAAGGGTCAGTGCTTGGCCCTATGCTCTTTTTTTGGATGATACCCAGGAATACATTCCTGTAATCCAAAATGACAGCTCCCAAGTTTTTAAGTTGGAAGCTTGTCTTTTGGAAGATAAGAACTGGATGTGTACAAATTCTCTCATGTTAAATGCTCATGCTGACAAAACCGATTTACTAGCTGTGAGACCACCCATACATAAAAATCTGACTGAGGAAATTAGTGTTAATATTGATGGCTGTATCATTACTGATAGTCCAATTATTATAAATCTTGGGGTTATTTTTGATTCTCAATTAACATTCAAGTTACACATCAAAGCCCTTTTTTCTGATCGTCCTAAATGTGGAACCAGAGCTTCAGCTGGCACAGAATGCTGCAGCCAGGATTCTGACAATATCACCTATAACACCTGTATTGATTTCCCTACATTGGCTTCCAATAACAGTCAGGGCCGACTTTAAGATTATTTTATTAACATTTAAGTCACTAAATGGATTGGCATCTTTGTACTTTTTGTCTGAGCTTCTCCTCCCATATTCCCCTACATGGCCCCTTCGCTCTGCTGATGCTGGTATTTTGGTTATTCCATCCACCAAAAGATCAGCCATTTATCCAAAATATAGCCCTATATTCATGAACTACAATATATCATAGCATTTAGTGTTTAAATAGTAAAATATCTACTGTAACTAGAGTCATGTCTTCACTTTCCACCTCAATCATGTGTTGTTAACCTGATGGCTTCAGTGACAGGGCATGTCAGGCTATTGAAAACAAACTGTGGCAGATCAACAACTTCTGTGATACTATCATTCTTCATTCCTGAGGCATGAATGTAAAGTTTATTTGCCAGATAAGATACCATGAGAACGATACATCTTTCCTATTTTTATTTACGGGAACATTTCAACAATCCTCTTTATGATGCAACCATTTATATTTAGCATTTGTCCAGTACATAACCTGTTTACAATTAAACCAACCAAGCTGCAACCCAAACAAATGGCATTTGTTTTCAGGTAAACGTGTTGGCATAACTGGTTACTCACTACTTACTTCTTAAGTCTATCCAGATCGTTTTTCAGTGGCATTTACAGCTTATTCAATTTAACTGTAAGATATAGTTTATCAGTTTTGGTGGTAGAGTGTGCAAAGTTCAGATACAAAAGGTAGGAATTATTTATAAACACATTGAAGTAAAACCAGTCAACCAAAAGTATAAATGGCAAGTAGAGTTTTAGAGAAATATATGCGTTTGCAAAATGTATATAAAATGCATCTTAATGCTGCTAATTGTACATCTTTGTGACAAGAAGAGCAGCAATAGCAGGCTCTGGCCTGTACATAATGGACTCACGTTACACTAGAAAGTATACTAGTACGAATCAGTTAACTTAATTTATCAACCCGTCTCCAAATCCATTGTCTGCATCTGAAGTAAAAAGGAATAAGCTTTTAATTCTGAATATCTTGCAATAACAAAAAAAAGTCTGTAAAAAATAGGCAATCTCACTGTACAAACAAATAATTGCTGTCACTCTACATAAAAAAAAAAACTCAGTTGCATAACCAGGATAGCATAATCCATTGTGCCTTGTTATGTATCAGATGCAGTAAAAAACATCAGGAAAATTACCTTCCATCATTTTATTGAACTTGTATGTATGCATGGCAGATTCCTCTGGACCTTTTCTCAGCTCAATGGAGCTATTAAAGGTTGTGGCCATGTGACGTGACAGCAAGCCATAAAGCCCTTGTAAAATGTGACAATGTTGTCAACAATTCTCATCCGGTATCTGCCTTTATGACTGGCTGCTTTGTCCCTATAGTTGAAGGGTGTTACGAAACTTTCAGGAATTCAGTTGATCTCAAGATAAACGAGAACAGAGTGTGTGGCTGTGAACTTCTCAAGGCCCCCAAATGCTGTTTTCCAGACACACATCCCAGAACTTTCAGAAGTGACTGGAATGTTCCAAGGGAAGAGAGGACAGCATGCTCCAAAAAAAAAAAAAGCAGATTTTTGTCACATTTGACTATGGTTTTGAGTGCTTCCTCCTTCCACCTTGGGAACGCTCAACAGATGCAGTACAATAAAGCTGTAGAGCTGGTCAGACTGAAAGCACAACTCACTTCTGATCAGCAGTCCACTCCAAGAAAAGTCTCTGGTGTATAATGTGCTCACCACACAGCTGGAATAAAACTGAAGCAACCGTTGAGAGGTCAGGGCCAAACTAATAGACAAGGGAAGCTGTTGTCAAGCCCTGTTTATCCACAACTCTCAGAATCAAGTGTTTGGCTCTAAACACACAGTATCCAAATAACCATTCAAAGTAAACGCCACGATAAACCCAACATCGCTGATGAACCAGCACCAGAGTTGGCCAATTATTGGCCAACCATCAAATCTGTTAAGACTTGACACATCAGCCGTCACTGCATAATGTACACCCATTCGTCTACACTCTCGGCAATGGTAACAAGGCTGGCATTGCAGGGCTCATCTGGGCAGGGTAGTCACACACACATATATTCAAAGAACGTTTTTTTGTAGGATTGCTCATGGCCTTATTCTTATACCTCACCTCCAGTACTGGCCCTGCCCCCAGGATGATCTGTTCCACACCGCTGGCGAATCCCTTTTGGCTTAGGGCGGTCAGGTGATGAATGAGAAAGTTGGTGCTCTGGGTCTTCCCCGAGCCGCTCTCCCCAGAGATGACCACGCATTGGTTCCTGTGCCGCTGCAGCATGGCATGGTACGCCACGTCTGCCACTGCGTAGATGTGCGGCTCCATCTCCCCCAGTGTGTGGTTGTCGTACATCTTGACGTGCTTGGGGTTGTAGATGGGCAGGAACTTGAATGGGTTGATGACGATGAGGATGGTGCCGACGTAGGTGTAGATCCTCTCCTGGCGGAAGCGTGAGCGCAGGTTGTCCAGCAGCGTGCGTTCGTTGAGCTCCGGCAGCCGACACAAGTCGGCGTGGTCACCCTGGGGCTCGGGCTGGGGGAGTAGGCCACGCTCCACCATGCAGCGCCGCTCCTCCGTCACCCGCAGCCACATCTGGAGACTTCCGCCATAGTGGATGGAGCCGTCCAAGTTCTTTTGCCTCAGCAGGAAGCGGTAGTCTTCGCCGCCAGACAGCGCACGCTGCTCCAATGCCACGCGGGGCCAGAGCAGCATGCGCTGCACGGGGCAGTCGCTGGGGTTGAGGATCCATTCCTCGCCGCCAAACTCCTTGACCTCGGCCAGCACATAGCACTTGCGCCGATCCAGCCGGAGACGCTCGATGATGCGCTCGATGGCCTCGGCGGCCGTGGTGTTCTTGCGGGCGCTAACGGGGCAGTAGATGGTGCCCTCGGCTAGGGCGCCCGGGTAGATGCGCACGGTGAACTCTGAGTTTTCGAACCGCCGCCGGCGACCCAGGGTGCCCTCGCCGCCCCCGCCGTCACGGGCGTTCATGGCGGCACAGCCGTTCCCATTAGCAGCACCTGCCGCTGGCACGTTCTTCTCTGGGCTGGGCGGGGGGCAGCATCAAGACATCATCCCTGTAGACACAGAAACACAAGGAGCCATGAGTGGACCATCACACTGTTTCTCATCTTCCCGTCTTTCTGTGTTCATGTTCAGGAAATGTACCTGATGGCTGAATTTAAGTATGCTTCCCAGTATCGGAGAGGGTTTCAAACAGACAAACTAAAAGTACTTGGGTGATTTTTCTTTAAATGTAGGTGTATTTGATGTAATGGGTAAAAAATGCAAATGTATATAAAAAAATTATAATTTGAATATCTGTATCCATGCCAAAACATTTGAGCAGCAGATCTACCATACAAGACCGCATTCTAAATGTTTTCCGATTATGACTAGAATGCGATTAAGTCATCTTTCAAGGGTCATTATCTAGTAGAAGCCTAACCCTGCATGATGAGAATGGATGAAGGTCTACTCATATGGATCTGATGGATAGTGCTCTACAACATACAGCAGAGATCCATGACGGTGTTGGAGTCACACAAAACAGTAGAGATAGATGAATAACAAGTTTACTAAATATCTCCTCACTAAAACAAAACTGTGGAGGACAATGGATTTAGCAGCTGTAGGGAGAGAGATAGTTATATTTTATACATAGTAGACATGTGCATACTCTGTCCATGCATCCCACCGTTATGGGCCGTTTTTAAGGGTTAAGGGGGGTGTGTAGACTCCAGCTGGGAAGTGATGCAATCATGCCACACCAGAACTAGTGAGCGGATGGAATCTTGTTGGAGTGTGGAGCGCTTTTTAATTTAGAGTCCGGAGTGGCCTCTCTGTTCCGCTCCAATTTGGCTCCTATACCACTCACACCACGAGTCTGAGGCATGCCCTATTGATGTTGCCAAGCTTTTTCGTTGTTGCTCTTATCTTTTAAAATAAATGTTCTACGAGTGAAATACGTTGCCGTTGCTCTTAGTTCTTTAGTATTTACATTTTCTGGTAAATTCGTAATAGATTATTTCTCCCTATATTAAATTGGAGCGAGTGTGGAGCGATTTCACTGGAGCATGAGGATATTTAAGTGGAGCGGGGAGCGAAATAGAGCGGAGTGAGCTGGCGTGAATTTGACCAGAGGAGCAGCCGAGTGAACAGCCACCTGAGCGATGAGCGTGTGTGGCACTACCTCTGTGCCACACCCATGCCTGGTTACTTCCTGTTTTCCCAATACTACTCATGGAAAGACAGAGGTCCAGAAATCAGGGTGGATGAGAAAAAGTAAATCAATCTCCTGTAGAAGAGTTTGCAAAAATATGGGATATATTTTTTTTAAAGATGGATTACTTATAGCTTCATAGACTATGAAAGCTCCAAAGCGACTTTATGCAGCCAAATGTAAAAGAAAGACCTAATCCTTAATGACCACAAACACTAAATACTGGTCCGTACACTCTTAAATGTAATGACCCGGCACTATTCCACCTATCAGAAAAGAGAATTAAACTTACAATTTAATGTCCTAACAAGATGTGAGAAGGAGATGGAAGAAAGAAAAATACATCTAAAGTACAGAGGGAGGTAAAAAGAGATGTAATTACGCCTCAAGCCAGACAGTGAGTGAGTGAGTGAGTGAGTTTTAACCTGTAGAGTTGTGATGCAGAACATAAGCTGAGTACAGGTGTCTATTTACTTTTTTCTTGTTTCTGCACTAGTAGGTTTGTAGATAGTATAGCTGCCCAACTGAGGAATGTTCATTTTGGAATGAAGAAGTTATGTACTTTTATACAGGTGAATGCTGATGACCCTGGAAAGACCCAAGGCTAGATATTATCTTGGAATCAAAGCCTCCACTAGTCACAGGTAATTTGTGCTCACATCCATAGTAGCACGGACAAAATAAAATGTGTCAATGTGAATTAATGAATATTCAGAGAATATCACCAAGAATAATGCAATATTACCATTGTTTTCATAGCATACAACAGTTCTAGGGATTACAAAGCCCATACAAAAGAGGTAAATATAATAATTGTAAACAAGGAACATCTACTCACCAGATCAAATGGAGACAGTTACCACACTTTCTGAAAGCTACCGAGATGGCATAGTAGGGATTACATAATTAATCCAATAACTGCCAGAAAATAACTTGCTTTGTGCTCCCTCTGAGTGACTCCTCCTGCCAAAGGAGTCATCTGAGAGCGATCTTCTAAAAGTGATACCCAGAAGCTGTATAGTCATGTGACTCAGTGTATCGTTGCCATTGTTGGGGAAGAGTTTTGTCAGTTCTCCAGTCATATTTTTTTCCTGGGCGCAGTTATATTAAAGCTCTTTGGCTGAAGCTAGGCTGCCTCATCTGGGTGTGTAGGCTGAGGAATCTGTGCTCTTGTTCCAAAGATTGACCGCCTCTTCTTAATTTACATGACAAGCCTGAGAGTTGTAGAGAATTCAACTGAAACCCCACTGACAAAGTACTACTACAATACAATTGAATTTGTTTTCGCCATTTGTCTTCACCAGTTGGACATTTTCATGGGGGGACCTATTCTTTGCTTTGAGCCATTTGAATCTCATGTAAGTCAGAGTGCAGCCTGAGGTGCTGAAGGCAGGTCTCTGACCACTCTGGAGCCTAGGCTCAAGACCAAAGACAAGTAAGCCTGCCCTGTCTGAGCCCTTGAGGCAGGCTGGAGCACCCTGACGGATGTTCTGAACCAGTCACATTTTACTGGCCTTACTTCATTCCACGGGATTCCAACATGCCAACCACTCATTTGTTGACGAAGTGGCTGATTGCATGCGAGTTAGCATGTCGTGGCACTTCAAACAGGTAGACACATACAACAAATATACTATGTGTAAAGGATGTCATTAATAGGCATGTTGAGGGCTATAACCAATATGGGAATAAAAAATCTAACATATTACCATAGACCTTTAGATTCCTTCATTTGAAGAAACTCATTTCCCGTTGCCTTTAATAGAGCTGAACATGGAAAACTTCAAAACAGCCACTCTCCACCCCCCATCCCCCCAGACGTTCTCAAGCCGAGGAAATTGCCCTTTAGACATAAACCCCATACAGCACTGCCGGTCGTAAAATCAACTACAAACAGGGCGGTTGACGTAAACAAACAACTGTTTGTGATATGTCAACATTTTGAATCCCCAAGTTCATCTGCATTTGTAATGGAGCTGGTGGTTGAGTTTATAGAGAAAAGCTAAACAATATAAGAAATTAGGTTTCTAAATCAGTAGGCCTCTCCAAGAGACAAAGCTTCAGTGGAGGAATGCCCCAAAGAGCGATTCAAACACCCTGTTATTGTATGTATTGTATCATATAGGACTCATCAGCAATAGTTAATTGTATTGAGATAAAAGTCTGATTTTGTTAATATATCTAGCAAATCAAATCACCCCTAAGCAATAGCCTTGCAGGAGGGAGGTTAAAATGAGAACTTCTCCCGCTTCCGAAAGGTTTATCATCCCTTTGTCTATCAGACACACGGTTTAATTTCATGAGTGAGAATGCTAGAGTGGTAGCTGGTGGAAAGACCTTGACATTGAGAGTAGAGCCGCTGTTGCAGTGTCCTCACAAGATACTATAAAGCAGCCCTGAAGTAAAAGCAGCGAGAGGAGACTGCAGAGGTATTTAGACCAGAAACACTGACACAAATTCCCTGAACAAATCAAAGAGAGTTTTGCTTTGTTTTAGACAGTTGATCAATAACCCAACGTCACCATAAAATGTGTCGACTTAACCTGGTACACAAAGGGGGGATATAAAATTCACGGGCTGGTTTGTTAAGTGGTTTAATAACGTGGCTGTTTTATTAAACCAGCATGTAAATAAAGGAATGGTCTTCCTTTATTTGCCTCATTTTTATGAATGAGTGCAATCTGGGGTGAATGGAAATGTAAAGTGTTGTGGGCTGACATTGCAAAGTCAACATTTCTGTAACATTTGAGCTCTGGCGTCATATTAAGCCACATGAATGCAACTTCAGTACCACAGCATGTAATTAGCCTCAGTTTCCCTATTTCAAATAGACAAAACCACTGCCTGAGTGGCTAAACGTCTATTTAGGAATACCGAATGACACACACCCACAGACTGTAAAAGATGCTAATAATAGTATCGCCCATTGGTTGACATGATTGTTTTGAGTGTGTTGATTTACATTTGATGGATGGCGCAATTGTTAGAGAGTTTAGAGACCAGCACCTGAAACAATACGTATTTGGCACATTTTGGGCGGGACTCAAATAACCGCCTCACAATAGTCTGTGGCCATTGGCCAAAACAGAATAATATTCAATCCCTAATAACTTTTTAATTACATAAAATGTACAAATGGGACTTCATAAGATACGTAATGTGGAGATGAACTAGCAACTGACATCCAAACCAAATTAAGAAAAAGGAAAAAATATTTGTAATACAGGAATGAAATAAAAATTTTCCCATTGAAGCAAAATGGTAATGGGTCTTTCTGCATCCATCCATCTCGAACCAACTAGAGGAACTACCTGATAGGGCCTTTGCCATGTTTGCCACAAACAGGCGGTAACGGATGCTGCTTGGGCCAAAAACAACACAACGGCCAGTAAGAAATGCCCTGAGGTGCTCAGCTACTCGTTCTTGTTTCGCTGAAATCACTTGTTTGAAAATCCATTTCAACTTCAACTGAACAATTGACTATTGGATGTATTATCCCACAATGGCGATTAGTAACAATACCTTGCAAAGGTATCATTGCTATATGTTCAACCTCTTGGTCCTTTACCGGATTACACTGAGGAAAAGGAAGAGTTGAGAAGACAAGACTGATTTATTGAGAAATATTTTCTGCAATGTAATTTCAAAACCGGAATATCTGATCTGTCTAGGTTATTGCTTTGATGAAGAAGCACAGAGGGATGAAGGCAGCTTAAGGCCTAATTCAGAAGGAGTGGAGTCATATTGGAGCTTCCCATCAAGTAGTATGTTCAAGAACAGAGGAAACAAGTAACTATTGTGCTATAAGTATCAGAACATGCCTGTGCTCAAACCCTGCTCAAAATGTAGGTCAGATGTTAACTAGTTGCTGGATTTGCACATCAAAGCAGTGCACTAGGAACAGAGGTACAAAAGTATCTCATTGGTTAAGTCAGAGGTCATAACCATGTGAGGCCAGCTAGTTGGCCAACTTCCTGATAAGGATAGGAAAACTCATAATATATACAATATATTTGCCCAATATTCCTCTGTATTAACTGTATGAGTATCAGATAAATGCATCTTGGACTGAACAACAGGAAAAGGAAGAGGAGGGGGAGAATGAGCAGGTGGTGAGAGCAATTACATACATGAGAATTGCAGAAAACAAACAGAAACAGAGATTGAACTTGAACTGGAATAGAAAAACAAGAGAAAAAGAAAGACAGAGGGAAGGGGGTGGATATTGGTTTCCTGAAATCTGAGCTGTGGGAAAGTGATTGAGCGCCACAGCAATACGACAGGAAAGAAGTAGCAAGAAATGTAGTAAGAAATGTAGTTGGACAAAAGTATGAGAACATTTGTCCAGCTTTGTACAGACCATGCATACTCGGGTCCAATAGTACTGATGGCTCAACATACAGTTAATAGTACCTCTTACTCACTACTTTCACCATTGTATCCCAACTAGAAGCACATGTTGGTCAACTTGTTGATCTACAAATTCTAGAAGTTCCATAGAAAAACAATGAAGGTAACAAATAGTCTTTAGCCTGAGAAATTATGCAGTATTATAATTCCAGAAAGTACACAATTTGTTAGGGATAGTGGTGGTTTTGGAGTCATTATTGGGAAAAGCATGAAAGATTTGACTTGATTTTAAGAATAGCCAACTTAACAAAGAGCTTCATTTTTTGTGTCCCATATTTACACTGTCTCCATCACGCAGCCTTAGGTGAGGCTTTCAACCCCAGTGGCCTAGCCTTGTACTGTCTTCTTGACTTTATCTCAACCATTTAACTCAGTGTACAACAGTGAACGTTTCAACCCATCCAGCACTCTTGGGTGTCCAACAGAAGAAAAAAAAAAGTGTATTATGTAGTAGAGCTTGATGACATGGTATGAAGGAGGGTATGGAAACCTCCTCGTAACAGTACTGCGCTAAACACCCTCTCCCGCCCAAAGTTAGGCAGGAGAAAGATTGAGAGAGGGAGGAAGGGGCGGAGGGAGAGAGAGATGAGAGAGATAGGACAAAACAATGAGGTTTTGTGTGTTTGCTTCTCTGAAAGGCAAACTACAGCCTGCATGCAGACTCAAAGTGTAGTCCTATTTCTACTAGGGACCATGTGTCAAGAAGACAACACCTGGACATCACTGAAGACAGGCTGGAACAGGTCTGTACTAGAGTCAATGTCCACACTGTAATTAACAAATAAATACAAAATAAAAAAACACCCATCCACCTGGATGGGTGTCTCTCTCTGTCTATACACAGCGAGGCAGCAGCGAATTCCAGCTGGTCATTCCTCGGTCAAGAATAGGCCTCATGAATACCATTGCATAAAAGACACCGACGATGGCAGTGCTTCCAGACTGGACGGAAAAACATGGTGCCGCAAGTCTGCGGACGTGAGCACATCAAAACAAAATATGTGGGCGCAGTTTAGCCCTACTAAACTGCTTCTTTGTCACGTTCATACTGCTCATTGCAAATCACCTAGGAAAGCATGGGTGAGGGTGGCAGAAAACAAAGGAAGGGGAAGGAATAGGGAGGAAGGAGGAAGAGGAATTCCTACAACCAACTGCCCCAGCGCCAAGGAAATAAGGAATTACCAGAAAGTCATAAAAGCCTACATTACCCAACAGCTGGGTTGTATGCTTAAAGGAGAATACTAGTATTTAGCACTTTGAGCCCCCTTTCTGGGTTGTCTAGGATGAAATAGAGTGGTTGACACAGAAATGTTGACTATTGGTCCTGTCTCGGGTATTTGGCTAATTTCAAATCACCCCTGCCTGCTTCAAAATGGCTTTATATAGGCATTCACAAACCTGTCCTTAAAACAACCCTAAATGTGCAACTCACCAATGTTCCAAATCAAGTATCGTAGCGAAATACAGTTTTTGTCGTGTTTTATTGCACATTTTGTTTGTTTGCTCGGTTCTAGCCCTACTGTTGAGACGGAGAACCGAGCAAAAAGAAAGCCCAAACGTAAACAGCCTCCCTTTCCGTTTCCGTTACAGAAATCAATGGGTTTACAAAATGCGATAAGTGTGCAATAAAACACGACAGAAACTGTAAAAACTTCGCTACGATACTTGATTTGAATCAACAAACACCACTAACCACTCGGTGAGTTGCACATTTCTGAAAACGAAAGTTTAGGGTTGTTTTAAGGACAGGTTTGTGCATGCCCATAGCCAGCCATTCTGAAGGATGCAGGGGCGATTCTAAATTAGCCAAATACCCGAGACAGGACCTACCACTATTTCCTAGACAACCCAAAAAGGGGGTTCAAAGTGCTAAATACCAGAATTCTCCTTTAACGTGTCCCCATCACACCTCTTGTATCCTTCAGTGATTAAAACCTAGCAAATGTTCCAGTTGGTATACTAGAATGCCTTCAATGTTCGGAAATAATAATACATTTTAAGCCTAGTTGTTACACTGTGAATAAGGATCAATATTTGGTCAGCCATGTCGTGGCACACTGATTATAGGTCAAATCTTTGGAGGTTATTAATAAAGTACTACCAAGAGTTTATATGAAAAGAACACGGAGACAGTTAAGGTAAACAAGACTACTCTATGTTCACCATGAAGAAATCTACTTCCTGTGTCAACTCTCTTGACAATGGCCGCGCCAAAGGGTGAAACAGGAAGTTTGTCAAAGGGGGGCTTCTCCATCACAACACTGCCATTGTTTTTTTTCTATGTCTATTATTTGAGCACCAAAATAGGCCAATAGAACAAATGTCAAAAAGTACGACCTCAATAAAAAAAAAATATTGAAATAAACATGTTGCCCATGTGGTATGTGCAAAACTTCTATGATTTTCATGCCAAATTTATCACGCCACTCACACAAGCAAAACCCCAAAAGGGGTTGGTTGTCTTACGTAATTTTCAACACACCACTAAAATAAACGGCATGCAGAAATGTTCACACTGAAACTTTTTTTTAACTGCAGTTAAAAAGGTTCAACTGCAGCAAGTTATTTTGACAACCTGTATGAAACAAAAACCTTGAATTGGTAGAATCATGGTCCGAATCGTGACTTTTGTGTATCGTTACACCTCTAGAACTGACTGTACAGACATTCTGCATGGGAGCAGCTAACTCCAAGTATCACAGTCGCAGTCAGTCAGTCCACTAATGAGAGGTGTGCGTGCGTGTGTGCGTGCGCCAGGCGGGAATCCCTAGAAGCTATTATTGACCCGGATTATCACACACACCATTTCCTCCCCAGAGTGGTAAACTATCTGGGGGCCGACGAGGCCCTGGCCCTCGGGGTGCCGTGGTTGTTCGGTCAGAAAGCACCGGAGGAGGTGGAGCCTACAGACTTCTTGTACATGGGCTCAATGACAGACAAACGCGCTGAAATAACGAGGAGGACTCAACTCCGCTTTGACAGCTGAGTGATCAGTAGTAATGACTGGTAACTAGGTATGCAACCTGGTGCCAAGATCAAGATTCTGCCAAACCCCTGCTGGGCGATCATTTATGAAAACAGTGGTCTTGTTTCGTTTTTTAGCCTGAGGCTAGTCTTCATGGTCGATTTGACTGTAAAGTTTAATAAAATTAGACTGCTAGAGTGTTTCATTTCAGTGATATCTTGATGCCCTGAGGGCAAAGAATGAGTATAATGAGTTATACATTTCTACTAGTGCCCAGTGCATTTCCCCAAAAAATATCGTTGCTATCTGCATGCATGCAAATGCATGCATTAAGGGAGAAACTAAACCAACGTAATATATTTTTAATTATTTACATAATAAACCTGAATGATAATGGGAACAAAGTAAACAGGCATAATAAAAGGTTGAAGAAAACGATAGTATGTACAATCTCTGACAATATGAAGCAGATACAATACATGCAAACACCAGAACAGCTGTAAATGTAATTCTGTAATTATAACATAATTTCAGAACAATAGAGAAAGGGCTGCATTACTTCACCCTATGGGGAGGTTCCATCCGGAGGGATCAGAACCCCTCTGAGCCTGATCAATAGGAAATCTGATTTGAGCGGCTTGTGGGATTTCCACTAGCTCAGAGAACACTGAGGTAGGCAGTGGACCCACAGAAAGGTAGCAGCAAAGTGAAGCACGTGAAGTGACTCAGCCGTTTTTTTTTCACCCAAATTGTGGGTGTTTTCTTTCATATAGTTTTCTTGATGTTTATTTCCTTTGATCTCAACAAAAAATGCAAGCTAATGCTAAGGCTTTCTGATGAGTCAGTATTATTGACGTGGAAGAAAGGGATAGCAAGTAGTACAATTTAGGTATACTTGATGTAAACTATAAGGGCAGAGGGTCAACTATGGTGGTTTACTCAGCAGATCGAACACACACACACACACACACACACACACACACACACACACACACACAC
>OMLJ01099545.1:0-11341 GCA_900302595.1 Gadiculus argenteus
TAACAGCACATAATAATAATAATAATAATAATAATAATAATTCTACTATTAGAGAGAGAGAGAGAGAGAGAGAGAGAGAGAGAGAGAGAGAGAGAGAGAGAAATGCCAGTTGAACTTTGCCCTGGTTTTATTTCTCCTGTGTGGGGATACATTATTAACAGTATTAACATTATCATGCTGCAGTGCTGCATGATGTCCACTAAAATGATTTCTACAGTCTCATTATCCTGTACCTTTTCTTGCGTGATTCAGACAATTGTGAGGATTTTCTTGTATGTCATATTAATATCTAAGACATAAGTTAGTTGATAAATCAAATCTATAAATGCCCCAGGTTATATAGTTTATAGTGTTTTGCATGGAGGAGGGTGAGTGAACTCAGATTAACCTGCTGACCATCCACTACTTAAAACTCAAGACAAACCTAAATAGCCATTACTCCTAACCCCACTATCGTAATGGTAATAAGAAGGCCATGTTACCATTAAGATACTAGCCTACTGTTAGCCTACAGTTAAGATCTGCCACCTGTCTTTGAGCAAGAGTGCGCTTCCTGTGTGGTCCGGATGAAACAATCGCTGCAGTGTGAAGCCAAGTCCTCTTTTATTAATACAGAAAAGGAACATAGATGAGGAAGGCTTGTTGAGGAAATAATGGCACTGCACTGAAACCCAGTCGCCTTCACCCCACTCATGCATTTATTGATCTGTTCTGTCATAACTGAGTTGTGTTGTAGCAGCAGGAGAGCAGCGTCTGGTGTCTGTCTGTCTGTCTGTCTGTTGTGAGGAGGGCCACAGAGAGCAGAGAGAACCACACAGACGTCTGTCAACAGACATGAGCATTTCTCTGACGTGAAGAGCTCCACCCGACCACCAGTATGGGGGCTATTCTATATGTAGATATGATCCTATGGAAAAGGTCATTCATAAATGTCAGACCCATTTTGAGGTGGTCGATGTACAGCATCTGAACATACAGTAAATGAAGACACTTTGGCTAATGGATGTGGAGGTGTTTTTCTCTTTAGCTTATTGTTTGTTGTGCAGCGTTTCCCAGCAGGGGCTCATCAGGCGTCTTTAAATCAATAGTCAATCAAGCTGGTCGCTGGTAAAAAAAGGTCAGCCTGTTGGTGATGAACTAACCACAAGCTGTGCATACCACTCAGACAACTAGCTGCTAGCAGAAGAGACTCAAGACCGAGCAGCTTAAAAAGGGCAAGGCACATGAAAATACATTATTCGTAATAAATCACAAGATTTGCTAAATATATCAATACATCAGTTATCAGTTCAATGAAAGAGAAAACAGTCATCATGCAGGAAAAATATTTACAACTTTTATTAACTTTTATTCTCATTAATGAATGATCTCTGCCATTATTTTTCAATTAAATATGCACACACCATGCATGCACATCTCTTACATCTCTCTCTCTCTCTCTCTCTCTCTCTCTCTCTCTCTCTCTCTGTGAGCGCAAACAGCTGCTGACAATGATGTCATATGAGACTGAGGAGAGATGAGTGACTGCACCGTGCTGTACTTCTGCATTTCATAAGCAGATATGCCACCAACACCCCCCCTCCCCTAGGTCTTGATTGGAGGGTTGCCTGTTTGATTCTCAGTACCCAGGTTGTCTAGTCTGTCTGTCTCCTTGAGCAAGGCCCATAAAGTGGCTTCCAGTGTGTTGGTTGTTGTCTGCCAGAGTTGAGCTTGTGTATGTAAGGATCGATGCAAGGGTTGTTTCCTCAAAGTTGCTTTGAAAGGTCACTGAGGTAAGATAATAAGTGCAATACAATCATTCAATCAAAATGAATTCTTGACTTTAAATATTTGTTAGAGGAACACTTGGAAAGATGTCAGGATGTGTAATGTGTCTTATCAGTTCCACAATCACGTTTAGCCTCTGTGTGTGTTTCGAATGTTCAGGTCACCCCAATAGTGTTTACATACGTTAATGCAAAAATGCATTACATATCTTTGTTGTGTGTGCTTTTAAAACCTGAAATCTAAGACTTGGGTGTAGAATTAGTTGTTGGTTTGCATGGTTTGCACGGTTTAAGAGTACCTGGTCCATGAAGGTGAAACAGCTTGACAACAGCCTGCCATGTGTTCTCGACACTAGACAAACTCCGTGTCTGAGCATAGGGCATGATAACAAGGGCATTAATGACACCACCTCATCTGGATTTACACAGGACATCAGAGCAGCACACATGTACATAAAGGGGTCACTGATTGTCATTCTGTACATGGTGTCTTGTGTGAAATCTCCTGTGTGGCTGTTTGAACCTTAGAATTAATTAGTCTTGGGCGCCAATATGACATGCGCGGATTCATGTCTCCTCAGCTCACATGGTTAATCCAATCTTCAGAGAGATGCATTACCCTGAGATCAGATTCCTTCAGTGGATTTGCATATTTATTTGACATGTTGCTGATAATATTTGGAGACAGGGGGTAAGGGTGCTGTCTGAACCTATATCTTCCACCAGGTTTATTGATTAATATTTAAATCAGAGGATTATTGGTACTCACAAAAGTTTTTGTCTTACTAAGCTATACTTTTTCCATTTTAATGTATTTATCATTTTCTTGTTTCTTTTCATTAGGGAGAGAGAGACAATTAAATACAATTTGATCTGCTTGCTAACAACTAGCAAATAAAAAAAATATTCATTAATACTTTGTTAAAGAAAGTTTGCATTCTCCTGTTTTCATTCTCCTCAACCCCAAATCTGGCCAAGAGAATACACCACAGCAGGAAATAAGACACTGTCAGAGTTTAAATATGAATATTAAAGGTGTCCTTCTGCAAAAAAACGTTTAGTACTGTTCCTTTTGAAATACGGTCTCTAGGAGTTGTATACCGGTATGCTGAATGTGAAAATGTTCTTCTATCTCGATTGCCTGCATTAGCAAATGAAGTCAGCTCTTCTATGTATTCAATCAACCAGAAACCCACAAGGAGCCCAGTGGTTCTCTCTCTCTCTCTCTCTCCCCTCTGTCTCTCTCTCTCTCGTTCTCCCTCTCTCTGTCTCTCTCCCGTTCTCTGGTATTACTGTGACAGACAATGCTGTTAGCCAATCAGAGGCGAGGCATTTGTATGTCATGAATAAGAGCCAAAATCCTGTCGTTCCTCCCCGCCCACCTCCTCCACCACACTAGAACAGTGTGAAACAGGAGCATCATTTAAGACGTATAAATGATGTATAAATGAGATGGCTGTCATTTATAAGATGTAAATCAGAGTAACCATGTGTCCTTATGTGTATAACCTACTATACACAGAAGAGATAAATACTGTCAAACATTCAACACCACAACCCCTTTAATATGAGAAGCTAGAATTTTGCTGAACTCAAGGTTGAAAATGTTGTAATCAAACTCTGCTCTGTGCTAAGCTAATATCAGTCATTGATTTTCAGCTTTTTATCCGTTGTTGTTACTAGCAGATGACTGGGGTTGACTTTTACTGTATAAACTGTGATTTTTTAAAATTGCAATATCATCCAGTCAATAGAGCGTTTTTACAGAGGTGTAATTGTAGAAGAAACATAGGTGTCGCTCATAATACAAAAGATGGGTTTGCTATGTATGGGCAAGGTTAGCTGACTAAAATAGTGAGCGAGGGAAGATAACAAACATTGGCCATGGACACAAAGGAGCAGGGCAAACACAGGTGTATCCACCCACATTAACATTGGTAGTTGTCTTTGTGTGTTGTTATGTGTCAAAGCACCAGACATCAATCCGTGTTATGTTTATGTTTTTTAGTTAAGTCTACTCCCCCTCGCCCGGGACATAAAGGGAGCAGACCCATCGACGACGATGGGTCTGGACTACAGGCTTGTTTGAATGGCATATGGACAGTCAGCAGTAGAGTTCACATACAGTTTACTGAATAGGCAGGGATTTAAATCTATAACTAGAGTAAAGGCTTTGTCTCTATGGTTACAATAATAAAGGTGAGGTGGAAGGATTTTCACCTTTTTGATTCTCATTTGATTTCTTTATTGATTATTATTAAGGAGGCACATCTTGTCAAAGGAATTAATTAAGCAAAACAAATATTTTAATTTCAATATTTACATGTTAATAGTTTAAGGATCCAGAGTAGTAGAATTCAGAACACACGCTATCCACATCAGTATCTATTTTCCCAAGCTGCATTGGATGTGTGTGAGTATGAGAGATTGATTGTTGAGTGGTTATGTCTGTGTTTGTGTGCATGATGTATATTGAAGTGTGGATGGCTGTGCCTCAGTTGTCAACCTGACAAGTTGTCTTTTTGATGACAGATAGATTAGAATCACTGCAATTGACTTTAGATATTCAGCACAGCAGTTCCACATCCTAAAGCGCAGCGGGATAAATGATCCATTAATAAAACCTCATACTAAAGGACACAATAAAAAACACTCTTGAAACAGAGGAACTCCTAAAGTGATTTGTGTGTTTATGCAAATCAGGGCATGGGGGGGGACATTCATCAAAACCATGAAAAACCTTGACAGGATAAGCCTCTCTCTCTCTTTCTCTGCCACATATTAGCATGACATCACTCTGAGCAATGGGCACAAAACTGATGCTCAGATCACAGGAAGTGGATCAGAATGCAAGGCCAGCTTGGAGCCCGCCCTGTGACGGGTCACTAGGCCCTACAGCTCTTTCACACTGCGACAAAGCCATATCCACAATGTTATCAACGGAGGGCTCGGGTTTGGGAGGGTGCATGGGGAGATTTGGCAGATCATCTGTTATTGAATATTTCCATTGTGACAGCAACAAAAGTGCCCCGATCACCGCCAAAGTGCTTACAAAGGAAATGCTCTCGCGCAAACCACATGCTGACAAGGGCACTTTTCCGGTGAAATATGCAATGATTACAGAAAACTGCTTTGTTTGCTAGTGATGTGTGTTTAAGTAAGCTGTTGGAGCTTTGTGTTAGCGTGTAGAGGCTACCCCTCATGTTCCTGTCATGTACTGTAGAAAGAAAAGGCCCCAACAGAACATAATAACAACACATTACATCAGATGTGTTCAGGCTACATTCAGAATTAGTGTGAACGAATTTCCAGGCCTTTCTGGAAAACACAACTAACCTCTGGTGGCTGGGATGTAATGCCGGGTGCTAAGTAAAATTTACAAAGAAAAGATTGACGCAAAGTTTAATATTTGTTTGGATTTTTAATAAACATCTCATATTAGATAATAAACAATGGTATGTGCAGTCATAGTAATTAATAAATTGATGAAACATCATATTCACATATCATATTTATGTACTTTATTTAAGTCAACACACTCAAAAGTGATAAATAAAGAGAACACTGAAATATTTGAATAGTACATAAAGTGAGGAGTAGATTGCGGAATGCAAATATGAGATAAGATTGTCATCTGCAGAGAACCTGGATATTTGAATGAAATAATGGTATAATGGTATAATGCAGAAACACAGAATTCCTTTTCTTACAACAATTAAAAAGTAGAAAAAATATTTGAGTAACAGATTAGTTTCTTTTGTATTCAGGCTGATTCAGACTTACGGTAAAACTGGTTTTAATATATCTTATTAAGTGGAATTATGCCTATAAATTATGTTAGTTTAAATATTTAACCATTTGACAAAATTAATTGAGCAAAGGATTGATGCAGTTTAGCAGTTTATGGTTGATGCAAGTGTTATATAGTACATCATGAATGTATACTATTTGAAATAAAACTTTTAAAATATATATATTCATATAGTCATGAAGGTCCACGATGAACACAAATGTATTTGCTATTCCATTTTTCATGGGATTTCATGGGAAATAAAAAATCTATCCGTCCCACAGAAAAAACATTGTTTATTTGAATCAAATCCTTGGTTATCTTTATCTGGGAGTAAAACATGATAAACTCTTTGTTTTAGTGATTCGTGTTGAGAGAGTGAGAATCTGTCTGCTCTCTGTTCAGTAGTTCCTCTAAAGTAATACCTAAGTCCTCCATAGGTCAGCCTCTCAGTCCTTTCTGTAGATTGCAGTACTATCATTGGTCCTTATGTCCCGGGCCAGGGAAAGAGAGTCTGTGTACTGGTTACCGGAAAACACTGAATCCCCAGCTTGGATGTAGTCACTGGGTTATTCTGTTGCAACACTGGGAGAATTACAGGAGAGCTTGCTATAGGCACCAGCGATCCATTTGTAAACAGTCTGCGGCCCTTCCTGGTGGGGGCGCAGTTCCACATGTGAGTCCCCATATGGACCTGCACCAAGATATAGGGTTAGTGGACAGGGCAACGGATAGACAATTCAACTACCAATGAGAGCTGATGGAACCACAGTTAAATACTGTAATACTTTCTAGTTGAACACAATGTGATATGGATGAAATCATTTCCATGTTCGCCATACCTTTAAATTTCCCTTGGTCGTAAACGCCCGTAGACAGACCGTGCAGGAGAAGGGTTTCTCCCCGGTGTGCGTCCGGTTGTGAATCTGCAAGGCACTGGACGAGGAGAAAGTCTTCCCACAGGTCCTACAGTGGTGCTGCTTGGCTGTGCGCCGAGCCGGGGCCGTAAGTGTGGACGAGGCCCCTGCAGAGCTCCATGAGAGGACTGCAGCCTCTCCCTCCTTCTGGTTCCCACTTGTTGCCGGGCTGGGTGGGAACGCCGTCCCTTCTCTCTTGAACTGCCGAGACCCAGAGAATAGCGCCGCGTCCGTGGTGGGAGTCTTGTTCGGGACTAGTGAACATTTGAACTCGTCTGAGGATGGCGGCGGCGCCCTGATTTGGTGTGTGAGCATGTGCTGCTTGAGGTTCCCCTTGGTGGAGAATCTTCTGGTGCACATGGTGCAGATGAACGGTCTCTCTTTGGTGTGGGTTCTGTAATGGATGTCCAAGGCACTTTGACATGCAAAGATCTTTCCGCATATATCACACGCAGTGTTCTTAAATATCCCCTTTTCACAAAGACTAGGGCTACAGATAGGGGTGTCCTTTATTTGGTTAAACAGTTCAATCTCAAATGGGTTGACACTGGAATCATTGAACTTCAAAGTGGGTAAACTGACATTGGTCTGGAATGGTCCCTCTGAATTTAAATGACCTGAGGGTTTGCTGTTTGGAAAGAGATTGTCAAAAGAGGGAAGATTGTATGCAGGATACATCTCTTCTGTTGAGTCTTGTTCCCCTTCCTTCTTAATCCAGTGGTGTTGCGATAGTCCATAACTGGTTATGCTGTGGTCGTCACGGTGGCTCACATCAGACACAGATGAGGACAAACTGCTAGACAAGGAAGACTTGAAACTAGATGAGCCACTGTCTTCAGAAAAGTCCAGTGATGGGTTAGTGTTGTGCTCTTTATTAATGGCTACTCCATTACAACCCATTGGCCTTGAGATGTCCAAGTTTAAACAGGGGGCAGCATACGTCTTCCCATCCGTGTGACACTGAACATGTTGCTGTAGCAGAAGGGCATGGGTGAACTTCTTTTGGCAGACGGGGCATGAGTGCTGGACCCTCCGTGGGGATGTGACATGGTGAACTGTTTGGTGGTTCCTCAAGTTTCCTTTGGAGGAGAAAGCCCGGCCACACGGTTTACACAGATAGGGTCGTTCCCCGGTGATGTGCAGCTGGTAGTGCGTCCTGAGAGCACTGGGACAACGGAGTAGGCGATGGCAGATGACACACTCATAGGAGTCTGACACTTTCTTGTCAATGTTGTCCAGCAGTAGCTGCAGTTTTGAGGTATCAGAGGTTTTCAAGAAAGGGATTGCCTTCGTCGAACTTGAATGTGTGCTACTTGATGAAATGTCGTTGGATAAATGGTCTTTTGATTCCTCTTGAGGACCGGTTGTCATCTCAAACATTAAGTTAAGAGATGTTTTTTCTTTGTTGTTACAATTTATCACACTTCCTTGTGCGTTTCCTGCTGAGTCGGTGGGCATTGTTGTCTTACCATTTGAAGCCAAGTGAACCATATTATGACTGCCGGAGCTTGAAGGTAGAACCGGTACCCTGTCTTGTTCGATGAGAGAGGGTTGTTTCATAGAGCCCAAGGATTGTATCCAACTGGAGGTAGTCATTTTATCCGGACATGGTTTGATATGAATCCAACGTGTGGATGCTTTTTCTAGTGGCATGGACATGCCATAAGGAACCCCAGTGCTGGTCGGGAGGTTGTCTAGGTGTTGCGGAATGGGATAGGGATTCATCTGGATGTGGGGGTAGCGCTTTTTGTGTCTCTGAAAATGTACCTTTAAATTCCCACGGGTGGAAAATCTATTTCCACAGATATTGCATTTGTAGGGCCGTTCTCCTGTGTGTGATCGCACGTGGATCTGCAAAGCACTCTCACTCCCAAACAGTTTGGAACAAAATCTGCATCTGTGTTTGAAGAAGCCCCTGTTTGAAGAGGCCTTTGATCCAAAAAGCGTCATATTTATGGATTTCTGATTCTTCTGTTCAGCCAAGGAAGTCACAATATTCACAGGATTACAATTAATCTGCAAATGACTGTTAGATCCAGTGAAATGTAAACTATTTGAGGTTTTATTAACTAGGCTATTTTTGCTGAATGCCAAAGATGATCCTTTAGTACAAGTTAAATCATTACATTTTGGATTCAGACTACCAGGGTGTATGTATTCAGCCTTGGAAAACCGTTTTTGAAATCTCAAAGTCACTAGCTTTCGAAGACTTTGCAAGGAGTCAGAATGGAACAGTAGACTTTCACTGCCTAGACTTTGCTGCTGAGTTAATTTCTCATATCCAGTAATGTTACCAAACTGGGCAGCTAAGCACTGTGCTGTACGAACAGCTACAGCAAGCTGTTGAGAAAGGTTATAACAAAGGTCAATGAGTGGAGCGGCGGACTTTGATGAAGAGGGTTCCTGATCACAGCTTACAGGAGACTGCGGTATCTTCACTTTCTCAGATGCAAACAGAACCACTTGGTGACAAATCTGATTGGTTAGTTGTAGCTGGCGGACCTGCTGAAACTGTAGAGCCAGGATCTGCTCCATCAGAGAAGAGACAGTGGTTGTACCAGTTCCTATATGGCAATCATTCTCTTGTCTCTGCTGGGAAAACTGGGCCACGGCCACCTTCGTGCTCTGTAGATGTTCAATGGTCACGCTAGTGTTGTTTCTCCATGAACAGTGCTCCGGTGGTGAGGAGCTCCCAGAATGAAGTAAGGCTGGTGTCAAAGTTGATGGGCTCAAGGGAATGTCTGTCTTCTGTGGTTCCCCACTGCTACAATGGCTACTGCCAGTGTTATACACCCTCTCCAAACTGTAATTGCTCCTTGTAGATCTACAACAATTCTCAAATGCCATGTTGTCCTCCGTCTGTGCTCGAGAACACTGAGGGATGGGGTCTTCCATCTCTAAGGTATTCACACACTCTTCCAGCCCCCTGACTGTGGTGGTGGGCAAACAGTGAACAGGGTCATCATTTGTGGGATCTGTTGTCCTGTGTTCTTGTAGAACAAGAAACTGAGGATGTGAAGAGCAGAACCTCTTATGGTGTTTCAGGTCCGATAGAGCGCTGAATTCTTCACAGCATTGGTCGCAGACAAAAGGACCAGGGACATTTTGAGGTGCAGTCTCCAAACCGGTGTGGTCATCATCATCTTGAAATACAAGAACAACAATGAATACATGTTTAAGGGACATGGCTTAATGAGACATAAGCTATAAGTACTACTACATTTATAGCAATCACAAACGACAGGGAGAACGTTTAGATTGAAAAGGATTGAGTGGCAACAGGGCAAGAGCTGTCATGCGTGTCATCACGCTATAAGGATCAGCCATTTAAAAAAAATAGACCAATAACATAAGTAATTCACAAGATTTTTAGATTTTGTATTCGGCCAGGGCAAATCCCCATGGCTTTCTGAATCTGACTTTATTCATTCACCTCCATGTTTCATTCTTTCTGCATGCGTCTGGCAAAATGAGTAAAAACTGCCGATTGAATTGAAAGAAATTATAACTATAATGAATAAAGTAATCAATTAGAATATGCCATTGACGTTTCTATAACAAACAATAACATTGGATTATTTAAAAGAGTCGCCAAGAAACAAAAAAAAAGTTTGTTTGCATCTGACTTTGAGATTTACATCGTCACTCGGAGAAGCGCTATTCACATGGCTATACATGAAAAAAAAAACGTGACTTGAACAGATCTAATAAATAACTCACCCATGCACTCCTCTTCCATACACAAGGCATTGCGCTGCACGTGTTGCGGGTTCGCTTGTTTCCTGCGCGACATGCCTCCAGCACTCCGGCTTGTGTCGAGCTCCTCGTACTGAGAGCGAGAGACACGTGAGCAGAGATGACAGCGTGCGTGTGTGCGTGAGAGAGGGCGAAAAGCGATTTCAGGAGCTCTGCAGGCTCGTCCATCATGTGGCCCGTCCCTTTCGGTATGTAAAAAAACAACCTCCGGTCTAAATTATTATAAAATACCAATGTTATAATTAATGATTTACCCCCTCTAGGTTGAATATGTCCAAAGATATGAGTGAAGGTATTCTGATTTAGGTTTATAAAATGACAGGAACATTTTGAGAGTCGTATGTCTCTCTTGTTATTTTTGATGGACGCATGTCTGTCTTTACAGTAGCCTAGGCCTACAAATACAGCCGATATTAAAAGCCGCCACTGTGTAAATACCCAACTTATTAATTATCCTACTTCAAGCTTTAGTATGATGGATCCTAAATCAGCATTAAGCTTCAAACACTCTATTTTAACATGATCCCACATGTAATAGCCTACCACAACCATTGTAATATAATTGTTCCTCATATGGAACAGTTTATCTGACCAACGTCGTGTAGCTTATAGCAAACGTTCACTGAGCTGCCATGTATATTCTGTGTCTGATTTTTAGCAGATCACGTATGGATGTAACATTTTGTTTGATGCATGTTCAAAAGAGAAGAGTTGGTCATTGACTGCAGTGTTCAGCATGCCTCAGATCACCTGGGAGTGCTGCTGTGGAGGAGTGCTGCTGTTAACACTCCTTGCTCTTTGAAGTTCAGTGAACATGACAAATGTTCTCTGCCACATCCTTTGATTCATGGCTGATTCATTTGTGGGCTCCAATACACAAATACATATCACTCTGCCTGTCTCTTTCCCTCTCTCTCTCTCTCTCAGACATCAGTCTGCCTGTGTGTGTGTCTCTCTCTCTCTCTCTCTCTCTCTCTCTCTCTCTCTCTCTCTCTCTCTCTCTCTCTGACATCAGTCTGCCTGTCTCTCTTTCCCTTCTCTCTATTTCTCTCTCTTTCTCACATCCTGTGACTCAACCCTTCAACACTATCATCATAACATAAGAGGCTTCC
>OMLJ01099551.1:0-13361 GCA_900302595.1 Gadiculus argenteus
GTTGGGGGGCCGAGGCAGGGGTGAGGTCCCTTTGGTAAAGTCATCCAGTAGCAGGTTAAATTCCCTGTACTGCTACTGTTATCACCAGTGACTGCCTGTGTGTCCTTTGGGCAACGAAAAACCCACATTACCGTACTTTTAACAGTTTGCAGAGGAACTCAGTTATGGTAGTCATTGGCCTGTGTGTGTGTGTGTGTGTGTGTGTGTGTGTGTGTGTGTGTGTGTGTGTGTGTGTGTGTGTGTGTGTGTGAAGACAGTGGAAAGATGAAGACTTGGAACTAACTGTCATTATTATCTTAATCTTATCCTAACAATATAGAGCCAATGTACGGCAAGCTGGCCCCATCGAGAAACGCTCTTAACTCACCAGAAATTGATATTATCCATTGTAGTGATCGGTAGGATATGAAACGTATTAATTACACATATATATCACAAATGGCCAGCCGTGCCACTGGAGATGAGCGTGGCACAGCGACTAATGCTCCATTCTCTGAGTTGTTGCAATCTGTGGGGCAGATTGCATTGAAGGTCACATCTGCAGCCACTTCTGCTGAGTGACTGTGTATGTGTCTGTGTGTGTTTCTGCATATGCATAAAGTGTTCGTGCCATTTTCAAAAGCTGTTGCATTCAGGAAAACCTTGTCACAGAGTAAGGGGAAAGGATGATTACTTGCTAAGTGCATGTGCGTGTGCTTGTGTATGGGTGTGTGTATGTGGTGGCGTTATTGTGTGTGTGTGTGTGTGTGTGTGTGTGAGTGCTGGAGTTAGGACAGCAGTTACATGGAGAGATTGAGAGAGAGGGATAAAAAGAGAAACAGAGAGTGAAGCTTTTTTATCTCCTCCTCTCCAGCCCAAGCTCACCACTGTTTGTTCTTTCAACATCCTGACAGCATCCCATATTTATTGGGATGCTAGAGCTTCTGTATCCAACACGCAGTCCTACTTTGATTTGATTGATTGTTAAAGTTTTTGGATGGTTTAAGAACCTGGGTTAAATGTTGACACTACGGATGTATCGGATTAAGCTGTGCATGTAAACGTACTGACTGTCAGGATGTAAATCAGCCATGGTTTTGGTTCAACTCACTCCTCTCCTCTCGAAATGGTTGATGATACCAATTGAAAACTAATATATCCCAAATCAATTAAATAAAACACACCCTCCTACACTTACCCTTGTGACTTATTGAAATGCTGCTTTGCATTCAGAATTCAGAATTATCACAAAAACGCAGCCCTTATCTTTACTTTAATCTTTACCTAACCTACCTAACCCTAACTGCATGCCTCCGTCTATGAGCATGCACAGTGACTTGTAAACACAGATCGAAACTTGTGGATTTGTTGGTTTTTGGGCACTATTGGATAAAGCTACCTAGCCAGGACAGTTTGTATGTGATAACCTGTGTTGAATAAACCAAGACACAGCTAGGCTATAGGATATGCTAAACACTAATTTGGGATATGATGTCAAATATGATGTATATCACAAACAAGATGGTGTTTTATACATGCAGACCCCCCCCTTGTGTCCCCAGGCCAATTTTTGATGATATAATTTTTTGAATCATTTTTGAATGAGTAATTTACTAATCCTGAGGGAAATTATTACTGAGTTGCTCTCAGTTAAAATGTATTTTCATAAAACCAAATTCTAAACACAGAAATTGACATGAGGTGGCCTAGCAGAGCGACTTTCGCATTAAGACCCCTTGGTCTATTCCACAATTCCCTCCATGGAGTGCCATATTCATGAACCTACAGAGAACTAATTACTAACTAGAATGCATTTACCAGTAAATGCTGAATGCTGAAACAAATTAGAAAAATGTGTTTGTCTTCACCTCAGTCATGATCCTAATTCCATTCAATATGTTTGTCTTCACCTCAGTCATGATCCTAATCCTATTCACAATCTTTTTGTTTATTAAATAACATATCAACCAGACATAAACGGGGAAAACATTTAACATATCCAAGGCAAGTGTTAGCCTTCAAAGTGTTATCAGGGAAAGCATTCATGATCGATTTTTTAATATTGTTTTTTTTTTCTTTTTTTCATCATCTAACAAGGCATCAATAAAGTGTCTAACAGAAAGAAACGTGCATGTTACGTTGACATAGGACTAGGCTGCCTACCCATCATTCCTAGTTTGATGAGTTGTAAAAGGAATCAGAAAATGGATTTACATCCGGAATTGGCTGGATATCGTAGGAGATATGTTTTGAAAATGACAAATTTCGAGCTATCGGGCTCGAAGACTAGGTAGTACCCAGAATCTCTTTCGTTACTTGAGAACACTGCCAACCGTCACTGAAGAGCAGTCCGAGTTGTGAGACATTGTGAGATTGTGAGTCCATAAGCATGGCAGATTTCGCAGAACAAAGTTCTTGTTCCGATCTCAATTGAGATCGCTGCCTTCATGGCGAAGCTCTGTAATCTATGGGCCGTTTTATTTCTTGACGATTTGTTGGTGAAACTAGCGTTTTGGGACAAACGAAAATGATAACTTTGTAGAGCACACTGAGACAACTCAGTGGAAGGTATTAGAAATTCAGGAGGAGCAGAATCCTCAGAGCCTTAGGGTTTTGAAGTGAAAAAAACAGGAAGTAGCCATAGCTTACTAGCATAGCCACAAAGACGAGAAGAGTAATGTGAGTGGCCACACCCACTCACATTAATAAAGAAGTGGGCTAGTTTATGGGCCAACCCAGGATCACCAGTGATCGAACAATAGCTATATGTACATATGTCAAAACCACAAATGCAACAAAGGGTAAATGCTGTGTATTATGGAAACTCTAATGCATTCCACTTGAATCCCAATTCATATGTGAAAAAGAAGCTAAACTTATGTTGACGTTGAAATTAACTGGCCCCAGAAGTCTTTCTTAAATGTGAAGTTGGCATTTTATTTTCTTCTCTTCTGCTTTACCGCGTCTCTCATGTGTCTCGCGTAGAGTCTATAAACTTCATTGGTGGGGGGCCTGTTGCTTTAAATATTGCTGCTGTAAAGGATTATGGGTTACACATATCTAATTTCCTTTGATAAAGGTTAGTCAGGAGGAACCTATGCTAAAGGTGGGTTAAAGGTTGCATCAAGGCACCTTTCCTAAGATTTTGTTTAATTCTAACAACCTTTCCTCCAAGTATTTCTGGATCATTTTGTTAGGAAAGGAAATTTCCTAAGCAAAAAACAGAATCTGTAGAGGCCCTGGTGTTTTAGTCAAGTCAAAGTTAAGTCTCAAGTCTTGAGGTGTCCCAGTTAAGGCAAGTATTTTTGGTCAAGTCCAAGTCAAGTCTCAGCAAGCTAGTAAAAGAGAACACAACAGTGGGCATAGATACTTGCCATCAGTGTTGCAAATATCAAAGCCATTTTGGTTGATGAGATGATTAATTGGGCGATTCGTTGTGTAGGTAACAAGATCTCAGTACTAAAGGAAAAACTGCCTATAGGCGCCAGGGCCTGATGTTAACTTTTTGGTTACCATCCACTTTGGCTGGTGGATACAAAAATCACACAATCATACGACGTCCTGCGGAGATGCATGCTCTGGATGGTCGAGCAGCTCAGCCGGGAACCGGCCACCGTCGCCCCCACGAAGCGGATAACCAAGATGGGTCCGGACGACGATGTCGAGGTATACCTGGAAATATTAGAGCGGACCGCGAACAGTGGCCAGCCGACCAGTGGGGCCACATCCTGACCAGGGAAGCCCAACGGGCATACCGGCACCTTAAACCCCACCAGGCGGGACATTACCCGACACAAGCGGGCCACCCTCGCTAGTTAGATGAACTGAGTGTCTGGGCCCGGCCCGATTCATCTCCATCCTGGACCTCACGAAGGGATACTGGCAGGTCCCCCTCACCAAACGGGCCCGGGAGAAGACAGCGTTCACTACACCAGACGGGCTATACCATATATATATATATATACTACTCTCGGTCGGCGGGGCCCCAGCAACCTTCCAGCGGATGATGGACCAGGTCCTACGAGCACACAGGGACTACGCCGCCGCTTATATAGACAACATAGTGATCCACAGCACCACCTGGGCCCTACACCTGTGACACCTCCGAGCCGTCTTGGGGGCCCTGCGAACCGCCGGTCTTACTGCCAACCCCAGGAAGTGCCGCCTGGGACTGGATGAGGCCTCCTACCTGGGCTACAGGGTCAGCAGGGGCAGCGTGAGACCCCAGGAGGAGAAGGTGCAGACCATCCGGACCTGGCCCATCACTCCTACAACAGGCCCTCTGCACCAAGCTGGTGCTGGTCACCCCCGACTTTAGTCTCCCATTCATGGTCCACACGGACGCATCTGAGGTGGGCCTGCGAGCCGTGCTGTCCCAGACAGGGGAAGAGCATCCGGTCACATACATCAGCCGAAAACTCCTGGCCAGCGAGAGGGCGTACTCGACTGTGGAGAAGGAGGAGCTGGAAATCAAGTGGATCCTCGAGAAGCTCCGCTATTACCTCCTCGGACAGGACATTAGCCTAGTCACCAACCACGCCCCCCTGAAATGGATGGCGACGGCCAAAGACACTAACGCCCGGGTGATCCGCTGGTTCCTGGCGCTACAGGACTACCGGTTCCAGGTGGTCCACCGGCCAGGCACACGCTAACGTGGACGCCCTATCCCGGAGGGACGCCTGGCTAGGGCTAACCCGAGGGACCCATGGCTTGCTGCTGAGGGTGGGGGTGTGGCAACCCCAGGCCGGTGGTTGAGGAGGAATAGCGCCCTACATGGGCAAGTGGTGAATGGGAGGTACTACCCGTTCAGCCCGGCTGCGCTGAGAGGCACGTCAAACCGGCAATCAGGCGGATTGCCACCACCAGGGAGGGTGAGAGGGGAGGGGACTCTTAAGGGCCAGGCACGCGGCAGACAAGGGGGGACCCGAGTTGGGGAGTAACGCCGCTTGCCCACTGCATCCGTCCGTCAAAGGATATCATTGACTTTGCATGGGGCGATTCCGAAATGCATTGCGGGTCCGTCCGTCCCGTCGGCTCCGTCTCTTTTTGCGTATTGCGTATAAATTGTAACCCCGCTTGCCCATTGCATCCGTCCGTCAAAGGACGACGGGAGCCGTGCCTGACTGAGGGGGGATACGCCTTCAGTGGAATTTGACCCACTTAACGCAATCTGATTGGCTGACGGATCCGTCACAGCCTGAAAAGTTTACATTTTCTCAATTTCTGAACGCAAGAGACGGAGCCGACGGAACGGACGGACCCAGAATGCATTTCGGGATCGCCCCATGCAAAGTTAATGAGATCCTTTGGCGGACGGATGCAGTGGGCACGCGGCGTAACTTTTCAGGCTGTGACGGATCCGTCAGCCAATCAGATCGCGTTATGTGGGTCAAATTCCACTGAAGGCGTTCCCCCCCTCCGGCAGACACGCCTCCCATCGTCCTTTGACGGACGGATGCAGTGGGCAAGCATGGCACCGGAGAGGAGCCAAGGGCGATCTCCGTACCGGCGCCGGAACAGAGTAGCCAACGCCGACCCCATTATTCCCCGTGGTGGAAGAACTTTAAGTTAATTTATGATTTACCTTTTACATACACCTGTGGACTGAAATAAACGGTTGCACCGAAAGTCTGACTGGACTCTATCCTTGCAAATCCCCACCTCAGACTAAGAGGATTGCCACAGTTGGATAGCCAATTATTCAACCAATGTCATGCGGGACAAAGACAGCCTTTACAGATATTTTCCCCCTTCAACATTTTAGAAAAAATCTAGTTTTTAACTGGAACATTTATTTTGGGGTTCACTTACCACTTAAAATAGTAAACAATATTGGGCTAGTTTTATAATTATAATCACAATTATTCTTGGAGTCTGAATTCCTAACAGAGTTCCCAAAGGCTCCTGATTTACTTGTACTACACAACACATTTAAATACATTTTATAGCTTGGAGTTTTAAGACAAAGCTTAAAATATATTAATATATTTTAACTTAGTGTTCCAGACATTTCCTAAAATGATTTTGTTCCATTTAATTATTGTGTATGTGTTTGGGGAAAAGCTTTCTGCTTCAATATTACAGATGGCCACAGGGCAGAACCGTTAAGTGCTAGTGGTACAAAACAAGTTGTTTGTTTGGTGGACAATATTGTTAGAGATAACATTTGTTTCCAAACAACTCATGTAGTCTACTTTCAGCCATATATACTATTTGTATTCTCAAGTCAAACTGTAAAAATACAATATACAGAAACACAATTCAGACTTTATTTTTTCACAAAAAAGAAAAACATTTACAGCTGCAGATGGGTACCGCTGTCATTCCCAACCAGCTGCACTTATACAGCGTTTGCATCCTGCATTTTAAGGGGCTCAATTAGTAACTCTTGGTGGTCTCATAGGTTTCTGGAAATGGGAGACTGACAAAGCCATTCCCAGATACCAATGGGAGTATTCCAGCGTTGGGAACTACATTCCAAGACAAGGTCAGAGTGATGTTCTTGTTAGCCCTAAAAATAATAAACATATGGATTAGCTAACACAGTATACCAGCGGTAAAGAACATTGAAAATAAGTCAAGATTAAAAAAAAGGACTACACAATGTCATTTGGACTTGGCAGATCAGGGCTCCTTAGGTTAAAGTGTAGTCACCAGATAATTTAAAAAGCTGGAAATATGAAAAAAAATCTGCTATACAATAATTATTGAATTATATAGTTATTTATATGATCAAGAAATTGAATATTGTGACTTCCTCCACTTTAGCTAATTGTCCATTGTTTTTTTTTATATAAAAAGTCTACTTTTTTCATAGTCTAGTTTGGAAATACAAAAGTTGTCTAGTGCTAATTATCTAGGGCTTATACTTCAATTGAAAAAATTGTCCTCCCACACCTAGCAAATAAGGAGAGTTGTGCAGCTTACCTTAGTCCATTACCATCATCAAAGAAGAAGTATTTGGACTTCATGTCTCTGAGGACCAAATTGGAGTTCTCACCTCGAAGGACAATCTTGTCCCACAGCACTACCTGGTTGAGAGACTGTAAACCACACACACACACACACACACACACACACACACACACACACACACACACACACACACACACACACACACACACACACACACAATGTAGGTTTCAGTGCAATCCTACATTAGAAACTACGGGGTTCATATTGTGCACATTGATGTTAGATATTTTGTTACAGAAGGGTTTTATTCTGTAGTAGTAGTAGTAGTGGGTTTATTATCCCAAAGGGAAACTTAGTTTGCAGACAGATTAACAGGTAAAAGCATACAAGAAATAAACAGTCAACACACAGTCAACACACAACACAAGTCAAGTCTGGAATTCAGTATTGTGCAAATTTAGCAAGGATATTGCCCTAGGTAAAAAATAGTTTATGGTCCTATTGCATCTGCAAAAAGGGACTCTGAATCTCCAGCCTGAGGGGAGAACCTCAACATTTTGGTGAAGGGGGTGGCTTTTACAGTCTAAAATCGAGTTTTACGGACGACCTGTTCCTCGAATATATACGTCAGAGGAGTCTGTGGCCTTCATATTTACTTGCCAGCTAACTTCACAATACGACTCATGTGGTTTCTGTCCTTCACACTGATGCTGCCATACCAGGCAATAAATGAAAAGGTGAGGACAGATTGGATAAAATACTTATAAAAAAGGGTCATCAATACCTCCACATTAAATGGAGTCCTCAGGTAGTATAAACGTTGCTGTCCCTTCCTACAGAGAGGCTCAGAGTTAGCATCAAATTTCAGTCTGCTGTCAATTATTGTTCCCAAGTACTTGTACTGGTCAATGACTTCAATCTGATTCCCCTTAATGCAGGTATGTGGTGGTGAGCAGATAGGTTTACTTCTAAGGTCAATGACCATATCCTTTGTCTTTGCTGTGTTAAGGATGAGGAAGGACTCATCACACCATTGGACAAACTCCAGCATTAACTATTTACATGTCTAGCCGGTCACGTCATTATTGCGTTTTACGTGCAATACCGTTGGTCGCCACAGGAGTGGAAAGTTTTGCTGTTTCTGAGTGCTGTTCAGTGCGTTTAACATTTAGAATTAATGTGGTTTTTTATTTGTAGGCTATATGTCAGATTGACATAGTAATTGTATATATTGATTGTGTTTATTAGTTATAAAACACACTAGGATCATAATGTAAAAAAAAAAGACTTGTAGAAAGCTTGAGCGCAAATGGCGAATGACAAAACAGAAGTCTGATCGTTCAGTTTGGGCTGTGAGCTCTAAAAGTTACAAACATGCTCTTTCAGCTGCCAGAATAACTTATTTTTCAGATTTAATAAATACTAATAGAAACAATCCAAGGTTTTTATTTGAAACCTTTAGCAAACTCACTAAAAATACCCCCCCACCCAGCTCCTCATTCACCGCTGATACATTTTTGAATTTCTTTAAAGATTAAACTAATCAATCAATCAATAAATAAAATTGATCCCCATAATAACCCCAACACAGTAGATTCAGGGTATAATCCCAATTGCATCTTTTCACAATTTTAAATGATCTCTCCTGACACATTGTTGAAGTTTGTGAACTCCTCAAAGTGCACAACCTGCTTGTTAGACCCAATACCTTCTAGCCTTTTTAAAGAACTACTGCCTACTTCAAGCCGTCCTTCTCATCATTAACAAATCACTAGCGTCTGGCTGTGTGCCATCAGCCTTTAAGACGCAATTATCAAACCATTGCTTAAAAAAACCCAACTCTGATCCACAGGTTCTCAATAATTACAGACCAGTATCAAACCTCCCTTTTATGTAAAAAATACTTGAAAGAGCTGTTGCAGACCAACTTACTACTAATTTGTCTCAGAACAATTTCTTTGAGAAATTTCAATCTGGCTTCTGATCCCGTTATTCCACTGAATCAGCCTTAACAAGAGTTGTGAATGACCTTTTAACTACGGCTAATCGTTTAGAACATTATGTTGGAATCCAGAGGACAATGCTTTTGTGGTTTCAATCTTACCTATCAAACAGGACTCAGTGTGTAAATTACAGCAATACATTGTCTGGATATTCTTCTGTTAAGTTTGGTGTGCCCCTATGCTCTTTCCCATCTACATGCTTCCTCTTGGAAATATATTCCGGAAATATGATATTTGCTTCCACTGCTTTGTGATACCCAGCTATACATTCCTGTAATCCAAAATGACAGCTCCCAAGTTTTCAAGTTGGAAGCTTGACTTCTGGAAGTTAAGAACTGGATGTGTACAAATTATATCATGTTAAATGCTGACAAAACTGAGTTACTAGCTGTGAGACCGCCCATACATAGGAATCTGACTGAGGATATGAATGATATGAGTATATATGTTAATATTGATGGCTGTATAATTACTGATAGTCCAATTATTAGAAATCTTGGGGGTATTTTTGATTCTCAATTAACATTCAAGTCCCACATCAAAGCTTCCACCAAGATTGCATTTTATCATCTGAGCAACATAGCTAAAATCAGATCATTTTTGTCATTGCATGATGCCAAGACATTAATTCACTTTTATTTCATTAATTTACTTTAATTATTTATTTTCTAATTATTATTTTAATTAATTAACTTCAAGACTTGATTACTGTAATGCCTTTTTTTCTGGTCTTCCTAAATGTGTAACCAGAGGCCTTCAGCTGGCACAGAATGCTGCAGCCAGGATTCTGACAAAAACTAGAAAATGACAATTTTGATGGTGAGACTGCATTTTAAATAATAAATTGATTGATTGATAGAAAGCAGGAAAGACGGTATCTGTTGCAGGCGGACCAGACTCATCAAGGCGATAAAATCAGAGTGTCCCAGTCCCAGTCCCCCAATACAGTTGTAGCCATGGTGATAGCATGCCCTTCTTCCTACTACAACTCTTATCCCGAAACATATAAAGGACAGATATAAACTCCAAATAATGTAACGGTAACATGACAACTCTCATTTCCATGGGATTATACACACACTTGAGAATATTTTATACAATTTCTGCCAAGTCTGTTCTGCTAGATGCCATTACATTCTACACACTGCATTTTTAAGTTGCTTCCATACGAGCATAAGAGCTGTGTGCAGACAGGGGTACAGTTTGAATGGGAATCATAACTTACATTACTCTTAGTCGCGTACTCTGCAGAAAGATAAAGAAAGAGCTGCTTGACATTCCAATCGAAAATTGGCTGCAAATGTATAAATGGTTAAAGAGCATTCAAATACATTCAACAGATCTCAAGTGTCTTACAGCATCGCCCATCCAATATTTTTCTGGGCATAATTTTTACCCCGTTTTTAGATTCATTTTGTGAAACTAAATAGTTACATAAAAGTTTAAGACACACAAGATGTGATGGCATTGCTAGAATAAGCACTCAAAAGGATATTGGCAGAGAGGTCGAAGTTGATGAAACCTAGGTCACTACGCTCTCTGGGACCGGTGAAGTCATCAACGTTCTTACTGTTAAAATAGGAGAGTGTCATTAAGGTAGAAAACAGACAGAAAGTTAAAACATCTTAATCATAGAGCATTATGTTATAAAGGAATTTCTGATATGTCTTTTTGTGACATCTCACTGCTATATTACATACCGCAATGCAGGGAAATGTATGTGTGATACATGCAAATTGTTGACAAACCTTGTTGTAAAGACTGGACATTGGACAATAGTTCACACCATTCATCACCACGATATTCATCACAGTTTTTTCCTAATATCAAGGACATTGTGTGCCACTCCAGGAAATGTCTATGAAACATTGTCCAACGTGTAAAGGGGGTCTAATTAAAAAATGTCTTCAATTAGCTATTGAGATAGATAGCAAACAAGGGGGAATATTGAACATCAAACTATTCATTATCACAGATATCATGGTGCCTGAAACACAAATATATTTAATGAGTCTTAAACAAATCCATCTAAATGTATGGGAGGAAATTATACAAATATAGGCAAGTAGGCAAATAGGCAAGTGTGAGTGCTGTTGTGGCATCGACTCTAGACAAGCGCGTCATAAGTTAGACACACCTTCAAGCACGATGCCCGGTTATTGGAAATGCAAATCCCAGCTGTGCTGGACTGTATAGTAGAGTGGAAAAATGCTATAGTAGACTGATCTATGAAGCATATATCTGCCTGGACACTCCCACTTGTTGCCCCACTTGTGATGTTAGAAGAAGAATACACATTTTCAAATATTTAATTGATGGCAGTAAGTACCTCAAGTATTATGTATGATATGTATTACGTAAACACCAACACATAAGCCAAACATTGTTTATGTACTTGTGTGTGACCTTCCATGGTGCAACATACGTTTTGTATAATCAAGTCTTAAAATAATACAAGCTGAAAAGACAAGACCGAGGGCCTGTCAACCACTGATCACCAGCCACTCAAAACATTGCAGGCCTGATGTATTGCACTATACACCAAAGTAGTATCGGATGACACGACGTACTACTAGGAGCTAGGCATCGACATAACTTTATATCTATCTAAGTAGTCTGATGTTTAGAAAGGCATGTGACATAGCCACTTATAATTTCTCAGTGATGTAACTTCAGATTGTGTAAAACACACGACACAGTGCAGGGGGAACATCTGGTGTCATAGTGGTCTGATGACGACAGGCAGTGTGCATATGACCCGTCACTACAGGGGACCGGAGTTCAAATATACAGAATGCACACTATTCTACCTCAATGTTTACAATGAGATCCCTATATGACCCAGTAGTGTAGTAGTGCATAGTATACGAATCTGTTTTGTGCATAATACAAAAGGCTAGTCAGTCTTAAAAGAAAGATTTTAAAACGTAATTACGCACATTTTGAAACGGAACAAATGCACAACGGTAGCAGGTTTAAAACACATCTCTAAACTAAGAACCCACATGCGTATTGAGATGGGTTGATGTAAAACACTGGGGTTTGAAGGGGTTCTTACAGCATGACTCTGGAGACGTGGACGTTCACGGGAACCCTCCTGTCTTTGAAGGCTGTTGTGATGAAGCAGCCGAAGGTGAGCGCAGCCATGACGCTCAGGGAGAAGGCGAACAGGGAATTGGCCCTCGATAAAGCAGTATTCATTCTGTAAAAAGGGCGAGTACAAAAAAACTCGGGGAAATAAAAATAATTGCTTTGTACTCCGGCTTCTGGCCGTTCAAAGAGCTGTATGTCTTACCCGGAAGTGTAACACAAAAGCCTCTGCGGAAGTCTTCTTCCTCTCCTCGCTCATCTGCTGTCTGCAGGACAGCAGCATGGTGCATTACCGCCCCCAACTGGACCCGAGTGGGGATCAGTCATATAATAAATAACAAGTACACATAAATAAATTAAAATAACAATATAATATACGAAATTAGATTCTTAAATAGTTTCCTTGAGAAGGATGATTACACTCATAATCAGTTCATTCACATGCTCAACTTCTGACAAACCGGCAATTGTAAAACAAAAAAAAAGTTAAAGTGCTTTATTTATCTAAATATATTTGTGCACAATAAGTAAGTTCCATAAGTAAAAGTAAGTAAAACACTTGGTTTTACCTACTGTTCTACTGTAGTTCAAAGTAGGCTGAATAACTATAAAAGTCATTAGGCCTATAGTCTATAATTTCATTATGAGACTCAATAGAAAGAATATGTCTAAATTGTATGAATAAATCGATTCACAGTGAGCCAGTCAATATAATATTGAATGTTTATCTGTATTGCAGAGCAATAGTCAGAAGAGCTAACTCATAGGAAGCCATGAGGTCTTCCTCCATCTGTAGGCCTACTGTAGGCTGTGCATGGACAGTGTGATTGTGGTAGCCACTCAACACATGAAGCACAACTTGTAGTGAATTAATCCATAGGCTGAGAACCATAAGAACTGTAGGCTATTGCCTACAGGTTACCCCTCTTTTCGAAGTCACATATGATATGTCTGCGGCATCACACACGTTTCCTGTGTGAACAGTGATTCTGTGAGAGTGTGAAACTTAATGTCGAATTCAAAATTGAGATGTTCTTTTCATCAAGAAAATAAAGTCTGCTCAGCAGAAATGCAAAGAAAAGAGGAAAAAGGTAGATGAAGAGAAACAGCTAGATGTAAAACTGTGATGGTCCTCAGAACCAGGGAATGAGGAAGCAGCACTGTTAAGCTCATCAACGTTACTTGTTACAACATTACCAAGCAACAATCTTAGGCTCATCAGCTTCAGCATACACAGTTATGTGTTAATCAATATCGAAATGGATGACACCATAACACAGCAGTTCTTGTACACTTTATTCTCAGCCATGATTAGCCATAGACACACTGCAGCCAGTTTACATTGGTCTTTTACAAGTTTGATAAAGTAACACA
>OMLJ01099567.1:0-11709 GCA_900302595.1 Gadiculus argenteus
GACAACTCTGCAAGCAGAGAAATTCTTGTCCACACAAACACACAGAAGGGCTTTGTTAAGGACAAGTATGGCAAGTTAATCCCTCTGTGTGCGTGCATGTGCACACACACACACACACACACACACACACACACACACACACACACACACACACACACACACACACACACACTAGTGGCCCTGGGCCATGTCTTCCTAAAGCAGCCCCTTCCAGAGGTGGGGGGAAAAACAAAGAGAAAGCTATAGATATTGTGAACAAGATCTCCAGATGACAGGGCCCCTTACTACCATATTTTGTAAATACAGGCTAAGGCCGATGCTTTTTTTTTCATTAAACTTCAAGGTGAAGGCGTTTTAGGGGAAAGAGCAACAGGCCTGAGGTCAAACACTACAGCACTGTTGCCATGTCAGGCAGCATCACATTCCTGTCTCTCACCCTTGCTCTGCCTCAAAATTAACTTTTTGTTCAGTTAAAGAGCAACGTGCAGGTACATTATTTTGCACACACTCCTTCTACATTGTGTGCTCGTAGAAAGAAGATGGCACGTTTTTTTTGTTATGCCTGTTCGTTTTTTGTTGTGCCTAAAATAGCAAACTAATGCAGCCATATGGGGCGCGGCGCGGTGCATCGTGTGAACCTACTTAGACACGCTGAAACAAAGCAGCATCAGGTTGTCATCGTCAGCTGTGAAGATGTCATTCTGCGCGTGGTTGTCTAGCAGCACGCCTCCAGCGGTGCTGGTGTGTCATGTGCTCTCTTCCTCCTTGTGTTTAATTAAGTATTTTGGTGTGTGTGAACTTGCGTTACTAAGATTAGTCAAGCTGTAATTCAAAGATGCACAACCAGAAAATAGTCTTACATTGATACCCTCATACTTTCACAACATGAAATTTGTCCTACATTGATTTCCTTTGTACTTTCACAACAAGAATATAGTCTTACATTAATTTCCTACATACTTTCCCCACACTTTCATTAGTTTGGGGCGACTGCCAACCTCCCAGTCTCTCCTTCACTCGCCCTCTTCGTGATTTAACTCAGATACACCTTAATATAAGAGGATCGATTTTGGCGCCTTGCTCAAGGATGAACACAGGTAGATTGCTGACCTTGGGGATCAAACCCAGTACAGTTTGAACCGGTAGCGGAATACCCTAACCATGACATTATCCCTCATCCTATCCTCATGACGCTGGAATCTCCATCATGGCTCCAGTGTGTCTCTCTCTCTCTCTCTCTGAAGACTGACAGTGTCTCTCTCGCCGCTCTGCAGGACAACACGGTGGTGGTGGCTGACTTCGGGCTGGCCAGGCTCATGGTGGAGGATAAGCACCAGGACAAGCTGCTGCAGGCCGGCCTGAAGAAGCAGGACCGCAGGAAGAGATACACCGTGGTGGGCAACCCCTACTGGATGGCCCCGGAGATGATCCACGGTACGTTCTCGTCCCGTCTTCTCTTGTGATGAAGCTCAGTGTATCTTATCGTCGTCACACATACTCATGGAGGCTTGACATATGCTCATACAGAATACAGTTGTATTATATGTATTTTTGATATGATTAACAAGCCGGTAGAGGCGTTCATTATTTGTTGTTATAAGTTTGAAGTCTGATGGAGCAGGTAAAACATTTCAGCTACTGTATATGCCGTCATAAAAAGTACTAATAACTAGTCTTGTATAACAATGTCGATAGTATATGACTATATTGCCCAGCCCGGCATTTTCCATGGAGCTGTCTGGTCTGCAGAATATGCACACCGAACAGAGAACTGTGGAGTGTATAGCCACCAGAGCTCTGGCAGCAGCACTGCACCTCCCCCTGAGGGAAACTCTGACAGGAGCTGCCAGCTATATTATCACACCTCTTGAAACATCCATCCATACATTTACTAGGACCTCTATTTTAGGAGCTAAGCGCTAAATTCAACAGCAGACTTACATGATCCTTTTTCCTCTCATCCTCTTCCAGGGAAAAGCTACGACGAGAGGGTGGATATATTCTCGTTTGGCATCATGCTCTGCGAGGTGAGTCCTCCAGTACTCTAAGGGTCAACTCAAACACTCTGCCCTAGTGTCTACCACTCCTACTGTCTCCTACTGTCTCCCACTGTCTCCCACTGTCTCCTACGGGCTCCTACTGTCTCCTACTGTCTCCTACTGTCTCCTACTGTCCTACTGTCTACTACTGTCTACTACTGTCTCCTACTGTCTACTACTGTCTCCTACTGTCCTACTGTGTACTATTGTCTCCTACTGTCCTACTGTCTACTACTGTCCTGTCTCCTACTGTCTCCCACTCCTACTGTCTCCTACTGTCTCCTACTGTCTCCCACTGTCTCCTACTGTCCTACTGTCTACTACTGTCTACTACTGTCTCCTACTGTCCTACTGTCTCCTACTGTCTACTACTGTCTCCCACTGTCTCCTACTGTCTCCTACTGTACTGTCTCCTACTGTCTCCTACTGTCTCCTACTGTCTCCCACTGTCTCCTACTGTCTCCGTTTCCTACTGTCTCCTACCATCTCCCTCTACTTCTGTCCTACTGTCTCCTACTGTCTCCTACTGTCTCATATTATCTCCTACTGTCTCCCACTGTCTCATACTGTCTCCTACTGTCACCCACTCCTTCTCTCCTACTGTCACCCACTCCTTCTCTCCTACTGTCTCCCACTCCTTCTCTCCTACTGTCTCCCACTCCTTCTCTCCTATTGTCTCCTACTGTCTCTTACTCCTCCTCTCCCACCCTCTCCCACTCCTACTCTTGTTCTCGTGGTTGTTGTTTATAACTTGGCCTGCTTCCTCCTGTCCCAAGCTAACACAACTCTGTCTCCTCCAGATCATCGGGAGGGTGAACGCGGACCCAGACTACCTGCCCAGAGCGGGGGACTTTGGTCTCAATGTTTCTGGCTTCCTGGAACACTTCTGCCCCCGGAACTGTCCTCCTGCCTTCTTCCCCCTGGCCGCCATATGCTGTGACCTTGACGCAGATAAAAGGTCAGTCATCCATCCTTCAGCACAGTACCTTTGAGGGGGTAATGGAAACAACTGATAATATCACTTAAAAAGCAGATGATTATCTGGTTTAGATATTTCTCGCTGGTGGTCTTTGAAGAAAATATGCAAAAAACAGTAATATTGCTTATGCATTGCATCTGAAATAGGCTTGATCAGGGTCTGGCTACTGTCATAGTTCTCAGATTGTATATTCCTGTTAAACCAGAGATAACATAAAAGCATTGCACACACTGAATGATTTATAAAAGGACTTCTGTTTGACCTTCCCAGGCCGCCTTTCCCCAAGCTGGAGGAGTGGTTGGAGAACCTGAAGATGCACCTGGACATGGGCTTGCCTATGGTCTCTGAGCTGGATCAGCTCCACAAGGCCTTCTGGGACAAGCACAGCGTCACACACTCAGAGAACGGCCTGCCCACCCACCCAGAGCAGCCAGAGTAGACCCGGGAGGAGGTCGGAGAAACATAGGAGGCGGGGGAGTGGTATGGCCACAGCTGCACACGGGAGGCGTAATGGCTGCGTACAGAAGGAGGTATATTGTAAATATCCTGCCATGTCCAGACGGCCACAGGTGGCCTACGAGGTCTTGTCTCAGACTAAGACGAATAGACTCAGGGGGAAATTAGGAACTGAAAAGCCACCTACGCAAGTAGCACCCACATCCATGGTCAACTCCAGAGACATCATTTCATGGCATCCCTTGATGTTGCATTCACCGGTGGGGACGGGAACAGGATCATATGCAGTCAGACCCCATGGTTGGAAAACTGTGTGTATAAGATAAGTGTGTCAGGTTCAATGTCAGTATATGTGTATCATATTTAATTCTAGAGAACTTCATTCCGAAAAAGGTATTTGTTCATGAAAGATATACATTTTGAAAAACTTCCACACGATGTTTTTGCAATTTTTGTTGGTGCTCCCGTAGATTATTAATTGTCCAGGGATCCCAGGAGCTTAGACAATGAATCATGGAACGGAGGTAGAATGAATTGACATTAGAAAGATCTACCATACACATTTCCAGAATAGGATAGTCAACCCCTTTAATGCTTTAATGCTTCTAAAAATAAGTACATGGTAAATGATACCACCCCTTTTTCAATTTCCCACTTTTGGAATAGGGTTACATGATTAGTTCCAGTAGACTGTCCATATTAGGCCTGAATGTATGTCTTCACAGTCCCCTGTGCTAACGTTGCGTAGCTCTGACTTAAATTCAAGGTAACTCCTTTCCCTGAATCTGGTACATTGCAATGGAAGCTGTTGATTTATCTTTCATGTTGTGGTGAAATCTTGTTTTCAAATCTCATACCAGTCATGTAAATATAGAGTGGCATTGTAAATGTTTTTAAATATTCTAAATGTACAGACATATTTTATATACGTATGCTGCATTGCCATATTTTTATTCGGCAAACAGCTAGAATTATAGAGATAAAAAAATGTTTAAATTGAAAAGAAAACACGTTTGTTGGTTTTCTTGGTCACCGTGGTGACAGCAGGATCTCACGAAACAGTGTAAACTAAAGGGTGTCACATTTCGTCACGACCCACTTCAAAATCATATAAAATATATATCGTCTTTCCATTGTTTAAGTTATGATCGAATTCCCACTCCTACTCTGAACAAATTAATTATAACTAGTTCATTATAACGTCAAAAGTAAACTTGTCAACAATTTCCTCAGAGAACAATCACATTTAATAATGCTCTGGTGTCATGATTGTACAGAAGGTTAATTTATACATTGTGTCTGCGGTCTGTTTACAGTCCTGTTTGTCTTCCCTCTTGTGATGCTCCTCCTGGGACGTTCCACTTATCCAATAATGGCTGGCTGTAAATATCTCCACATGCACACATGTAAATCGTCCCTTTATATATGTACGTGTGCATCGCTTATATATGCTCTGCTGCACTCCTCCAATATGAATCTGTTCCAATGTCACGTCTCACTCTCACCTTAACATGCTGCATTTCATGCATCTCATCACATCTTTGGATTCCTGCTACCTTTGTATGTGCTGCATGGTGTACTTGCTTGAGAAGCTCCCTTCTGCTACTAAACCAAGCAACTTTAAATAAGAAAATGAAGAATGAAAATGAAAAAATGAAAAAGTAAGAACGAAAATGAAAAAAAGACAACAAAACAAAACATGCTTAAACACAGCTTCTGTTTTTATAAAGCGCGACAGAAGTCATTGTACAGATTTACTACTTACAAGTTCTTTGTTTTGCACTATTACCCGATGGCTGGTTGTAGCCATGTTTTTTTATTTCTCTCTCTTGGGCTAATTGTGATAAAGATGTGCAAAGACGGTTCAGGTGAGGTTAACGAATGCAAATGTAACGAATCCACTGATAGAGCCTTTTCGACTGTGGAATGGGTTTATGGGGAAACACTTTCTTCTTGGTAACAAAATGATGATCCGATACTATGTCCAATGTCTGCATTTAAATCTATTGATTAGGACGTAGCATTGATCGTCAATGCAATGCTACCATATACTTAATACTTCAACTCATGGTGATTGCACCACGAGTTATCATATTTTGTAAAAGAAAAAAAAGATATTGCCTTATCTCTATGGAAACCAAATCCAATCTGTTCTCACACACAATGAAGTCAGATTCTTGGCTGGTCTTTGCTATCAAGGAAGATGGTTGATCCCAGTGTTGCCTGCTGCCTACAGTCCTATTGTGAATACTATCCTGTGTTAATTCCGTCTCTTGATGTGATGTCCAACAAGGCTTTAACCACTACCACTAGCCCCCGATAGACCAGTCACTTACACAGGCACGCTCGCCTCTTAGCTCTGACCCCCACGCCTCTGTTCTCTTAGCTCAGGGCTGTATTTTCTGGAGCTACTTCTTAACATTTCAGACAACGTAGCATACATTGCTTAAGACAAACTAACAACACGTAAACAACAACAACAACAACAACAACAACAACAGTATTGTACAATCACAGTATCGTAACAGTAAGACAGAAACAAGTTCAAGGTTATATAAAGACACAAACATAGAAGCCTATCTTCGGGCTAATTGACCTAATGTTTTTCTCCATTGGGTGTGTTAATGAGGGGCTTTGTGTATGTCTGTCCTGAAGTCATGCTCAGCAGCCTGCCCCACACCTGTTGCGTGTGTGTGTGGATGTGTTGTGATCATGGGAAATGTCACCGCAGCACTTATTTGCAAAAGATCGTTACCTCCGAACAATGCTGTGCCTTTGTTTTAAGCTAGCCTTGCCAACGACTCTTATAAATGTTTTAATTTAAAAAAAATAATCACCCTTTGTATCCTAAAGCGCAAGCCTGATTCAAACAGTTGAATATCAATGCTGACGACTATGTTTTAATGAGATCTCTTCTTGTTTCTTATCATATTTATATTTTCCAGATGTACCATTGTCAGTTTTGATATTTTTAGAATTATAATCCATTGATGGTTTTATTTAATTTTTACACAAGCTGTGAAAACTCTGCACTTTATTCCTGAACGTGAACATTTAGACTCTGAGCTGAGGAGCCGAGCGATCTTTGTCGCAGCCTAAATAAACATGTTGCTTCTGAAACAATAACCACATGTGTTTCTTTCTATTTAATGTGGAAGACATTGCTGTTTCCATCTTATACAGCCAGTTGCATTGGCTTTGAAGGAATTACCTTAACGTTGGTCACCATCAGACTGACTAACCCTATGCCACTTTTATTTGGTGAATAACACAAAAAGTGTCTTTAAGATGATGGATGTTATGAGTGCCATAATAGAAATACCCTCAAAGTCGGAAAACGATAAATATTCAGCTTGGAAGGGTTTACATGTGTATATTTATAAGTAGACACAAGGCAGATACGACAGCCATAGCTGAATACCATAGCTAAAAGTAGGAACAATAACAGTGTCGAATCCTATGTGTCACGGATGATAACCAGTGATTTAATGCATGGTATTTATTATTTACTTATTGAGTGGAATACGCATATGAGTAGAGAATTCCCATCAACGTCTGCTACTAATATGATCTTTGAGATTAATCAAATTCTCCCCCAACAGCCGGTCAAACAACTGCAAAAAGCAGTGTTTCTCCACACACTTCTCTGAGGTCCGTTATATGTCATGTCTCTTTAACACGTCTCGCTGTCCGCAAGCCCCACCTGTTGGGATTGTCGCGGTTCGGGTCGACGTGTTTGACAAGCGTAGTGATCACATGACCACCGTCTCAAACCATGTGCGATTGTTTTCATTCCTGCTGCAGATTGGGCCCCGTGACGTCACCGCTCTGGCAGGAGGCTGGCTTCCAAAACGGTGCACTGTTTAAAAGCTCCCCACATTATACGCAGTGCGTGGTTTGTTACGCTGTAAACTAGATGAACGAGAGAGAGACAGCTTGTCCTAACGCTGTAGGTTGCAAGCTTGCATGTGCCACTGTGATACGTTGTCTAGTGTTTGGGGGGGGGAATCTACATTGGAGGAATATATAATTCAATCGGCTTGTGATTGAAATCACTGCGTTGAGTGCTGGGGGAGAAAAAACAACTTTGGAATCATGGAAAATATGACCTCAACCAACCGGTTTCGAGCTTCAATGTTCAACCACGGTGAGTAGACTAATGTTCATGTGTGTGCACGGGTAGGCCTATTATTTGCTGGATCCCGACTGTCAACAACGGTAAATGACCCCTCTGAGCGCCAGACGCGGTCCGTGCGATGCCTGCACTATTGCGCACGACCGAGTCCGTCCTTTGCAACGAGCCGCGTAGCGTCGACTGGGATGTGGAGCATCGACCAGCTTTGTGGACTAAACTTGATTTTAAATGACGCGAATCAACCACTGAGTCCATTTATTTAGATTATGTCGTATAGCTGTCTGATTTATTTTCATTGGGAGATAGAAAAACTATTCCCTCATTTAAAATGTCTCAATACTTTTGTCTCCCTTCATAGGGCGGATGAGAGCGCTAAGTGTCCGTCAAATGTCACATAACATAACATTACATACAAGAATGATGTTGTCTTGCCACACACTGTTTTTGGAGAAGCCCAGATGGATTGCTGGTGATACATCAGTGGATGCAGGATCCTCAGGACTGGATAAAATGCCGCTGCTTGTTTACTTTCGAGCAGTTGTGAAACGCATTATCTTTGTTTGCCATGCCAGTCAGTGTTTGCCCTTGGCTAAGTGAAACGCATTTATTTGTTGATAAGCAGCGTTTCGGTCAGGTTTTCTTTTGAGCGTGGACTGAAAATGTATTTTTGGGGGGGGTAAAGGAAAGTGACACTAAGTTATATGGTGCATATGTCCTGCATGGTCTATATAGCCATCTGATCTAGTGTAATTCGCGGAAGGATTGAGTTTAGGGTTGCCTTTCTCAGTGTTTCCAATTCCAGTCACACATCTGGCTCGTCAACACTGGTCCCGTGATGGGTGGGGGGCGTGCAGGATGGTGGTGTGAAGACCCAGAGAGCAGGAGAAAGCAAACACTGTGAACTAACCAGGGTTCAGGAGCTGTGCGCCATGCAGGGAATATATTCAGACAAATTAATTTTTTTACCTATCTTGATAGGTATTGAATTTTGGCGTGATCTCTGTTTTCTCCAACCTCCCATTGAGGTGATAACAAAGTAGTAACAAAGTAGTAAAAAGGAAGAAGTATTTATTTTGGTGAATATCTTTCAATATTCAGATGTCTGTAGTCCTTGCGTTTGATGATTGTCAATAGTGACAAGGTAAACAAACACAGTGTCAAGTAAATTAATTCAGATATTCAGTAATACACACATTTAACAAACCACCCCATGGTGCAGACTATCAACTACTAGATTTCACTCATCAACTTCCCTGAATTTTGGCAAGTTATCTCCCTCATTTGTGGTCGAACATGTACATGTTTACCCTGTGTCAACACCCTGCACTAATCTATCATTGCCAGAGACAGGTGTTGTCAGTGTTTATTTTTTATGACTGGGTCTATCTCGTCACCTGAGCTGCCATAAGGTCTATCTAGAAATCCTGCGTTTGTTTAGGACAGAGACGCTAAGATTCTGGTGGGAAAACCCACATCTGGGAGGCCCAACTACTGCCCCATGCCCCTGAAACGTGGTCTCACGGCAAGATTGTATTTGTTTTAGTGTATTAACATGCAGTTTTCCTTTGGAACAGCTGTATTGTATACTTACTCTTTGTGTGTAATCTCAAATGGCAGCCAACATATATCATACCATCTTTAGATGAATGGAGTGAAGCCAGTGTTAATCAGAGTTGCCTTTTTTTTATTTCCCTACCAACTCCCAGTACATACCGCTCCTATTTTTAACTTTAAACTTACTTTGTGCACCGCTCCTAACCTCAATAGAAACCAAAGCCTTAAGAAGGCTTCCTGAATAGATCACAACCTATTTAACAAGTAGAGCAGCGCCTCCTCCTCTACAGACCCCTGAATAACACGCACACACCAGCCAACACAACCTTCGGAAGAACCAACCTAAGTTTACCCAGGAGCAGCACTTAGGATGGGTGGCACAGTCAGCAATGTCTACTAGCATTCCACAGGGAGGTTTATTATTTTTTTTAATTCTCATACCACTGGCTAGCATTATCATTGGTGGAGGACCTTTTTTAAATGTAGGTCAAACAAGCAAACGTGGTATCCCTCGCTGTAAGTGAGGTGCCATTACATCTAAGTATAGTAATTTTTCATGGTTCATGTTGTGTATACCCTCTTCAGAATGAGATGGTTGTGAAGTTTCAAGTTAATTGCAGTTGTTCCAGTGAAGGGGCAACATGGACATCAGTACATAACAGTAGGAATAGAGTGAATCAGGTGTATGCATAGGGAATCTACATTTGGCTGAAGTAGTATAACACTGCAATGGATAATTCTATCGGCTTTGGAGTCCCTACAGAACTATATTATTTATTATACTCTCTTTTAAGAGCTCTCCTAGTTGTGTTAATCATTTGATATGCACCATGCATACAACTAGTAGCATGGCTGAATATTTTAAACATATACAGCCTTTAGCAGCAGAGTTTTAAACATATACAGCCTTTAGAGGGGTTTTAAACATGCAGCCTTTAAATTTATTTTAAACAGTGCTTGGGGTCACAAAAATGCAGATCATTGCAGCTTTTCAGATACATATGTGTTACCGCAATGGCCTGTTTGCAACCAATTTTTGGTATCTGGTTAAATTATAGATGTATGATCTTTATGAGTAAAAAGGCCATCGAGCCACAGTTACTGAACTCTCTGGATTTGAATGGTTCTCAGGGGAAATTAGCAGCATGTTGTCAATAACTTCCAATTCTTCTTCTTTCCTCATTCTCCACGATTGGCCCTTTTGGTTTGGATTATGACACCATTCCTCCCTGTTCCTGATGTTCCCATTGCCAGAGTATGAGGTAAGAAAGCTGTGTTTTTGTCATCTCTATTGCTGAGTGTGTGATTGTACAAATGCTCTCTGCTGAAGGACCTGTTCGTTCACTTCCCTACGAGGTCCTCCATGCAAACACCCGCAATGTGTTGTGCCAGACAGCCCTCTGCCCTGTCCTCAAGGTGTGTGTGTCTTCTTTGGTTTGTTATACCTGACTGCTGAACAATGGGTGTATGCACGTAAACCCAGAATTTCTGGTTCCTTGTCTTACTCAAGTGAGACTAAACGCGCCCTGATGCTTCCAAGACACACCCAGCTGTATAGAGTGACAAATTAGTCTCAAGTCAAAATTATTTCCCATACTTTTCTTCTTCTGATGCTGGTTAAACGTGTGACGTCTTCAGAGCAATGATTCAGCTCTTCCGCATGTTACCATTAGTACAGCCACACATTCTCCTCACTCTCTTCAGCCTTTCTCAAAGTGGTCCTCTCCTCTTTGCGCTGGAGCATCAAACCAACATCCAGTCCAGGCTAGAGTCCCGCAGCTGTGCTGGGATTTTAGATGGAAGTATGCGGTGTGTGCATTTGTTTTCCGAGCACAAACACTTCACATGAGTGTTGTGGGGGGAGGTGAGTGGTGGTGGTGGTGGTGGTGGGGGGTGGATCTGTGTTGCATATGACAGACAACTTTCTCTTCAGCAACATTCTTGGTCAAGTGGCCAAACACCTCCAGGGGGAGTCACTCAATGGGCCATCCACACAGAGGTCTCTCTCTCCCCACACCTGTCAGAGAGGTCTCTCTCTCCCCACACCTGTCAGATAGGTCTCTTTCTCTCCACACACCTGTCATAAAGGTCTCTCTCCCCACACCTGTCAGAGAGGTCTCTCTCTCCCCACACCTGTCAGATAGATGGTCCCTTTCCTCTCCCTGGAGGAAGAGGAAGAGGGGGAGAGAGGCATTACCTGATGACACTCAAATGGTGTGACTCGCTGAAGTCATCCAACAGGACAAAGACATATGTCTATATTTGTTCTTTCTGCTCGTCCCTTGAATGGTATGGCATTATATAAACAAAGTCTCCTGTGTGTTGAGCTTGTTTCCACTGGCACTGAAGGCAAAAAATGCGGATAATTACTGTTAATTATAATACAGTAGTCCAGCTCACAATGACCCAACCCGGGTTCCAGTATTCTAGCTGTAGAACTGGTAGGCCACTTGAGAGACAGAAGCTCTGCCCAGCCTGGTTTACCGGGTGTGGTTCCCAAGAAAAAGAGGGTGCCATTGTGGTATCCTCTGGACACACACACACAC
>OMLJ01099568.1:0-10526 GCA_900302595.1 Gadiculus argenteus
GCTCCGCTGCATGCTGGGGAAGGCCAGCGTGTTGAAGCCCACGGGGCACTGGGGCCGGCCCGCGTTCAGCTCCTGCCGCAGCGCCTCCAGGTGCTTGGCGGTGGGCGTGGCGGCCAGGCCCTCAGCCGTGCGCCACAGGAGGGTGGCGCCGCACAGGTCGATGAGCGAGCCGTCCACCAGCTCCTGGGACTCGGCCTCCACCTGGAAGGGGGAGAGGAGGGTGCAGGGGGTACTGAGGACGCAGACTAAGAGGAGGGAGGAGTTCCCTTCAACACTGTATGAAACACGAGGAACATGTGTGTTGCTTTATTACGTAAGGGTTAATGTATAGAACACCGGTCATTATCATGAAATAATCCCCTTTAGGGGGAAGCAAGACACCTCCGCTTCGCACTCGGTGTCCGGTTCGCCCTGTCAGGGCTTATTTCTCGTCGTTCTATACATATTTACCGGCGACGTTCTATACATTATCCGGCTTATTACACGGCTACTTGCCAAAACTAAAAAATAACTTCACACGGTGTGTCTTTTTACAATTTATTTGTTACCAGCATTCGTAGTGTGATCATAGTATGATTCGTAGTGATCAGCAGAGAAATAGTCCACCACGTTGATATTGCTTAGCAACCAAGTACGCTGAGGTGGATAAGTTACCGGACTACTTGCGGAGTGATACGAGAGACGTGACTTTCCTTGACAGCGGTCATTATATGCATAGCAAATTATTCACCACCGGAAGTCAGGAAGGCCCATGCAAATGGACGGAGCGTTCCACAGCGTTAAGAAGAGCTGTGTAATAAATGTCTTTATAAACATGCAGGGTGTTGTTACTCACAGCTCTCACTCTCACACATTTATTTTTTAGATGTATTAATTAGCGTCTGCTCATTAATTGATTGTATTCTTTCTTGCTCTAGTGCAGAGGAGTGCGGCCAGAGACCCTCTGACCTACCATCTTTCCCCGGTGCTGGGCAGAGCGGGTCTCCCTCAGGGTGAAAACACTGCCACAGACAGAGATCTCCCTCCACAGGCCCGGACCAGAGTCCTGGGTGAAGCCACGGTGTGGGTGCATCACAAGCACGCCATTGGTGGTTAGTCCGTCCATCTGGCCATCCGGCATCCTCCACTTGGCCGCCTTCTCCTGCAGACAGCGCCACAGAGAGATGGCTCATTAAGAGGGCTCCACCACTGAGACCCTAAGAAGAGGTGCTCCTTGTCCTTTAACCCCTCTGCTCCACCACTGAGACCCACCCCTAAGAAGATGTTCTTGGAGGAGTCGAAGCCGGCTGCATAGATGCGGGCGGTGTACGGGGGTTTCCTCTGGCAGATGATGCGGCAGGCAAAGCGGGAGATGGTGCTCTGGATGGACAGCCGGTTCGTGGGCCCCTGGGAGCTGCCGGGCACCGTGTCCGTCACCACTAGGTCGATGGGGCCCTCCGTGGAACGGCCCACCTGTGATCACACTCTAGTAATTCAGAGAACGCCTTGGTAACAGTCTATGGCAGCCCAGAGAACGCCTTGGTAACACAGTCTATAAGCAGCCCAGAGAACGGCTTGGTAACATAGTCTATGGCAGCCCAGAGAACACCTTGGTAAAGAGGGCCACTCCACTGACAACTCACACTGATTTACAAACCTCTAAACCCAGCAGTCTAGCGCCACCAACGGGTCGAAATTTGGTTGAAAAACAAACCGCTTGGCTGAAAGATCTGAAATTCGGCGCACTGATTCGGGACCGTCCCATGGTCACTCACGCCAATTTACAGACCTCTATGCCAACACACTAGCGCCACCAATGGGTTGAAACTGGACTTGCGTTACGTTCCCCGTGCTTCCAATTTTCACAAATGAGGTACCTTTGGAATCCCTGGCATTCAATGACTCAACTCAATTCAATGAGTTCAATGACTCCTACTACACAACTCTGCGCCATATTGAACCTCCACCATATTGGATTTAATCCAAACTCTAGGAAAAGTTTCAGCGAAACAAAACATAGTACATGGACTCTGGGCCCCATCCTTAGGACGCTTAACAGATTAGGTAACGTTTGACCACCAGGGACGCTATAATCACTAACACTATCATGTATCGACACCAAACTTGGTACGTGGACTCGTGACATCATCCTGAATGGGTATAATACATTTGTTAATCTTCCCCCACAAAGGACACTATCATTTTGCAGTTGCAGCCCAGCAGCCAAGCAGCCACACTTGACCCCCTCATTGCTGCTTAGCAGCTATATTTATAATTATTATAACATTGGCATAAAGTCCAATGAAGTACTGGTAGTGGTACTGGTACCGACCCCGCTCTACAGTGGTAGTGCGCTACCACTACGACTCAATTCCTCAATGCTACATGTCATCCACCCCCTTCTTCAACCAACTGTGCCGTCCTTAAAAACACCAATGAGCCCATAAAGGATATCAATCCACTGACCTGTCCTTAAAGGCACAGATGAGCCCATAAACCTACTACTGGTTAAAGTAAACAACTGCGGGGCACGGACCTGGAACATGTCTGTGCTGCTGTCGTGGGTGTACTCCACCACCACCGTCTGTGCTCTGGAGAGGGTGTAGGAGATGCTGTGCTGGTCCTTGTTGCTGATGGCCTAGGGCAACAAAGACAGTTGGTTAACTCTGTTGTTACATAAATATGTTCTTTATACCAATAATAACCGCTCAGGAAAATATGGATGTTCCCACGATCTGAATCTAGGTCCTTACATTGTCACATGTGAGAATTTACAATAATTATTATCAGGGCATGCCATTTATTTTCCATATCTGACAACAAACACGGTTAAGAAATGTTGGTAATCAAGCCAGCCTCAACGTTGCTCTCGTCTTCCGCCATCGCTCTCACCACTCTGCCCCGTCCGCTGTTCGGACTTCACAAAGGCCTACGATCTTTAGTTTTTGTCCCGCCCACTGAAAATCAAACCATGATTGGTCAATTTTTCCATCACTCTCCAAACTAAAACACATAGATTGGCCTTTCCCGAGATTCGTGAAGTCCTAACCAATAATGAGCCAGCTAACCGGGCTTTGATGGAGACGAACCCCGGTCCTGAAACATGTTTTCATGTTTCAGGACCGGGCTTCGTCTCCATCGAAGCCCGGTTAGTAACCCTTGGTACAGTAACCCTTTCGTTGCTGATGTGAACTTGACAGTAAACTTAACTTTAGAACACAGATGAGAGAACATTTATTTAATGTATTGTGTTAAATTAAATGAGTTAGATTTTTTTTATATATATTGTATTATTTTACATTTATTTAATACTCAGAATTTTTTAAGGCCTTCTCTGAAGGCGTAGAAGGCCCTGAAGGTTCCCCTCTGCTAGATTGATGACCTGCCTTCCCAACACAGAAACTGTACAATCTGTGGTATGATAAGGCAACATATGTCTTCTTCATATACAGTGTCCCTTGTGGGGGAAGATTAACAAACGTATTATACCCATTCAGGATGATGTCACGAGTCCACGTACCAAGTTTGGTGTCGATACATGATAGTGTTAGTGATTATAGCGTCCCTGGTGGTCAAACATTACCTAATCTGTTAAGCGTCCTAAGGATGGGGCCCCGAGTCCATGTACTACGTTTTGTTTCGATAAGTTGAAGTGTTCCTGAGATACTACCTCACTTCTTGTCATTATTGCGTATGTATACTGCATTGTCTCAACAATGACATGACATGTCATTGTTGAGATGACATGATACTATTCAATCAATCTTAATTCCGGACACAGGGGCGGTCCATAGAAGATACATAAAAAGACATACAGACATAATATAATAGGTGAAGAGGCATATCTATTGAGTCTATATTCATTTATTCTCTACTAGTCGTATAAAATAGACTGATTAGAAATAAAGAAGATTTTCCAGGATATTTTCCGAAGTCCCACGTTCCCCTTTTTGATGGTACAGTTTCCGAGTGGTCACACATGGTCCGGCTAGCCTCACCTTGGCGGCCTGGGGCGTGCAGGAGGCGTGCACCACGCTGGGCTTCACCCCGTTGGCTTGGACCCTGCGGCACAGGGCGGAGCGGCTCCTACGTCTCCCCTTCTCCCACGTTGGAGAGAGGGAGCCATTGTATCTAGAGAGAGAGACAGAGAGAGAGAGAGGTTGAGAGGGAGGGAGAGGGGGAGAGAGAGGTTGAGAGAGAGAGGTTGAGAGGGAGAGAGAATCAGAACAAAAATTTACACTGCCAAATATACCCGTCTTATGCCTGCCTTTTTCCCAGCATGGTTCTTGCATGCAAGTGTCTTGAATCCTGAAAAAATGTTAACATTCTGAGTTTGGAACAAATTATTCTAGTCTAGTCTAGCCTTTTCCAGTGAACCAGGAAAGCCGGCTCCGTGACGAAGGGGGATTTTACCCCCTCGGTTTGACACAGGCAAGACAGTGAAATTGCAGGGCGTGCCAATCCGCAACCATACCGGCTTGGCAATGTAAAAATGCCTAGAGAAAAAGTTAACGTGTATAAATCTTACTTGCTTGGTTGGCATATTTACAATTTACATTAGATTTAACAAACATTCCCCTTGATATGGTTGCAGTAAATTCCCCTTCTGGAAAGTAATGTATCAGCTGCTTGTCAGCCTGGTTAGAAGACTTGAAGTGGCAGAAACTAGGGAATGGAGAGCTGTAGTTTTCAATTTCATAAGTAATGCAAAAACAATAAGGGATTTCATTGCAACTTCTAACCATTTATAAATGTCTGAATTTGATACACAGAATGCATTTACTCAGACCTTAAAGGACCACTCTCTGGAGAGGTGGAGGTTAAGTGTATCTGGTATCAGAGGTCTGGTGTGTAACAACACAAAGCTCTCTGACGGCAGTTGAAGAGGAAGCGCTTTAAATGTATTATTAAAGTTTGATTTCCTAGTACAGCAACGAGGAAGAAGACCTCTGAATGAATCAAACGCTGAACTAGGTCTCTGACTCACACACCACAGAACTAGTCTCACTTACACACCAAAGAACTAGTCTCAGTCACACACCACAGAACTAGTCTCAGTCACACACCACAGAACTAGATATCTCACTCACACACCACAGAACTAGTCTCACTCACACACCACAGAACTAGTCTCACTCACACACCACAGAACTAGTCTCACTCACACACCACAGAACTAGTCTCACTCACACACCACAGAACTAGTCTCACTCACACCACAGAACTAGGTCTCTCACTCTACCCACAGCTACAGAACTGCTACTCCCTCCCTCAGTGGTAGTGGAACATGGGATGGAGTGATGTCCAGCTCAGTCGTGATCACTCTGCTTTGACAGGCCTTCATTCCACTCAGTCAACATTCCACTCTTCAAGAGTACTAAAGAGGTGCGGCCATTTTCTACATATTGTCGTTATTGTCTTCCACGTGGCGATGGGGGGTTCCCCAAGAGGGCTGTGTTCTGAGCTAAATGCAAACAATAAAGGACTGAGAAGAAAGCGTTGGAAACCACAGTGGCCATTACTGGACAGAGCATCTGCTCTCTGTTCCCCTAGGACCCAGCTCCTGTACAGGAAGTCAGCCCACAGTTACTATCGCTCTCGTGGCTCCATTCACTCGCTCTCTGCATTCGGGTTCAGAGTTTTACTAACATGTGGGTGCTAAACCACTGAATCCGGTTTCACCAGAACACACTGTGCTAAATCAAGTTCAATCCTAACGCGTTAAACCTGCTCCTATACATTTTCGAACACCAAAAGCAAAGATATAGAAATGAGGACAATGAAAAAAAGGTTTAAAGTTCATTCTAGCATCCACACATTTTGGTTATATTGTAATGGTTGTCAAAGAGTATTAAGTGTATTGCATATATTGCTGTTTAATTTGAATGTGTGCAGATATTTATTTGAGGCCGTTCAAGGCATGGCCATATTGTCAGAACTCTACACCATAAGGTCGTAGAGTTCTATAGATGTTCTATTATATAACAGGTAGATGTCCTGTTCTGTCTGATCTTCAATTAAAATAATTCAAAGCATGTCAGCAGTAAACGGGTCAATGGAGGACTCAAAAAGGAACCAAAGACACAACAAATAACAACAAGGGGTTATTAAACAAGATATCCATGAACACAGATATACTGTACATGTAAATGAAAACGCTATGCCCGCTATGTCTGTCGGCTCGTTTCCACCGAGCGGTGCAGTGTTCGTTGCGGTACAGTGCGGCTCGGTTCGCTTATATTTCCATTTCCACCGCCAACAGTTGGGCAAGGTCCCGTAATAAACGCAGGGCTCTCAAGGTCTGTCCTTCCTCCCTCACCAGCCGCCACTGGAATATATATATATACTATATCCATATAAATACATGTTCAGGCCAGACTGGATGCGTTACCCCGTACCCCAGCAGGATGAGCTCCCCGTACGCGACGGGGCCTTTGGTGGGGGCCAGGGCCGTGGGGATGTTCTCCTGGGGAGCTGGGGAGAACATTGGGGCTGTGGGCCTGGATGGAGGGGCTCGGAGAAGCAAGGCTCTCCCCCACGGCGGTCTCTCCTCCCGGGCCTCCTGCGTCTTCAACCGCGTCTAGACGACATTGCGCTCGCTTGGCACCTGTCATCACCTGTTGGTGTGGCAATGGGAACATTAGTTCTTTGTATCAACATCATTCTCCTGGTACAGGAGGTCAAAACAGCACTGAGTGGTTGAGTATAGCAGACTAAAGGGCTGATTATGGTCCCACGTTAACGCAACGCAAGGGGGTTACGGACGCCTTACATCTTTGCGGACCCTCCTTGCGTCCGCCACAAGGGCCTGACACGCGCCTCCCAAAAATTGTAACCTTCCGTTGCTGCGATGCAGTGGAAGCGTCTGCGTGGTCGTTGCGTTGCGTGAACGTGGGACCAGAATCAGCCCTTAAGGCACACATCGATACTACCTACATAGGACACTCCTTCCAGTGTCACCCTCAGGGCTCCCTTGTAAAAATGATTTCGATATCTCAATGGGACTTCACCTGGCTAAATAAAGGAAAACATATATAAAATCAAATTTGCATTGTGTGAAATGGGTACAAAACTGCACAACTTAATGATGCATTATGGGTACATGACACACCGTATAAGAGTACAACTGATGCACACTAATGTCCCCACCTAACTCCCATGATGCATAGCGTTTTCATTGTCATGGGATTGGTCCAATAGAGACGCCAGGCGCGTACAGGTTCATATGTAACTGAGCTCACACCGGGGGACATCGCACACGTGTCCAGTTGTTTATGCAACTGCTACACATAGCGCCAATGATTGTCCAGTCTTATTTCGTCAATAGTGTATATATTGTGTATATTATATATATAGTGTATGTAGTGTAAACTATCAGGTATAGAGAATTGGGGAACAAGTGAAGTGAGCCAATTCAAACATAGCCAACAAAAACTGCACATATACAGTGTGATAATATGAATGACTGCAGTCTGTATTTCATAGGGAAGTTTTAGTCAAAACCCCAAAAGTATTATGAAATGACGTTTTGTAAACATATTGAGGCTACTTATTTACATATTGCACTAGTACTTGTGCATACTTGTGGAAACCCCCCAACCCCATAGGGCTTTACTGCTAAGCTACTTGTGCTGGGCTGGCAGTCTGTACATTGACTCGTTATGTGGGCTCACAGTTACCACAGTAAAGGTCTTCTCTTTTCATCTGACAGAAGCGACTGAAGCTGACCTCTTTCTGTTCCTTCACCACATGACAGACCTTCACCTTTGGACGATGTGTGCTACTGGATTGCACCAGAAACAACCATATGGTGACACATCTGTTTCCTACCCAGCGAGGGACCAACTGTATTAGCTTCATATGATTAAGTGTGATGTAGTCATTGGGGAAACTAAAACTAAAGTGGCCGTACAAGTCTCTCTACTGAGAGAGGGACATTTTAGATGTCTAACATTTAGATGTCTAAAAACACCACCTGACACTGACTTTTAGCTTATTTTATAACAGAGAAACATGACGGCCCCAGTGGGTGGAGCTCATCGGGACAGGGGGCCCTCGTGTGCTTCAGGCCATGTGGCTAACGTACGAGCAGAAGGGCCACATGTCTCTCCTCTGCCAGCTGGAGCCTCCTGGCTCCTGGCCAGCTCCACCGAGGGCCCCGGCCAGCTCCACAGAGGGCCCCACGGTTCAGACAGAAGGTCGCTGGCTCCTAGCGATGCTTTATAATTCATCAGCTTTAGTGACAGTCAACAATACACTCTGCTGTCAATAGTTAAGACAGCAGAACGCATTAGAAAGGTACTCAATAACAGAACATAGTGGCCGTCATATCTGACTGTTTTACATGTATTGGGGATCAAGCAACGAAGCTGCGAGAACCTAATTTTTATTGTAGGTTTTCCTATTATTATTATTTTCCTGCCATGGGAGTCTATGGCAGCCCATAGAACGCCTTGGTAAAAAGTTGTGAAATTTGGCACACTGATTCAGGACAGTCCCATAAGTCCTCACAGCAAATTTGGGGTCACCAGCCCAAGCGCTCTAGCGCCACCAATAGGTTAAAGTTGGACATGCATTCATGTTTATAACTTTTCACTTGGCAAAAAGTTGTGAAATTTGGCGCACTGATTCAGGACAGTCCCATTAGCCCTCACAGCAAATTTGAGTTTGCTAGCCCATGAGCTCTAGCGCCACCAACAGGTCAAAGTTGGACATGCATTCATGTTTATTATTTTTTCTGCGAATTATCTAATGAGTTCATAGAGTCCTATTCTGCTTGACCTCCACAACACTGTTATTATTATTTTCCTGCCATGGGAGTCTATGGCAGCCCATAGAACGCCTTGGTAAAAAGTTGTGCAATTTGGCACACTGATTCAGGACAGTCCCATAAGCCCTCACAGCTAATTTGAGTTTGCTAGCCCATGAGCTCTAGCGCTACCAACAGGTCAAAGTTGGACATGCATTCATGTTTATAACTTTTGATCCGTTCATCCAATATTCACAACCAAGGTAGCATTGGAATCCTTGGGTCAAGCCGAGTTCAACGCATGCCCTATGATGTAATTTTGCGCCATGATGGATTTTCCTCCATCGTGGTTTATGTCAAAAACCTTCAAAATGTTTCAGTTATAAAACATTTTGTCCAATCCTCTCGAAACTTGGCACATATGATCTTCAGACCATGCTTGACAAAATCGAGATCAAATAGGTCTAGCGCCACCAATAGGTCAAAGTTGGTGGCGCTAGAGCTCAATTGGCATTCATGTTTATTATTTATTCTGCAAATTATCTAGTTGGTTAGTAGTTAGTTAGTTAAATTAGTTTATAGAGTCCTATTCTGCTTGACCCCACAACACTGCTCACAGTTTTAATAGTTTTTTAAGGTTTTATCCGCTTTATAGGTATCTAACATAAAGGCTTTTGGCGGAACACTGGCTCAAACAAAACCAAACCTTCAATCCCGGAACATGGTGCTATTTTATAACTGCACTTTCAGGAAATGAATGTATGATGGAATGATGATTACTATATTGGCAGTTTTTATTTCATATTTTTGGAAAATATTAACCAGAGACCGTGGTCGTAAATTAGCTTAGATTGTGTCACGTTTAAACCTGTTCATGTTTACTATGTTACTATATACTATATATTTACTATGTCACTCACAAATAAACTAAAATACTAAAATACTAATCTATGAGAGGAAGAGAGTCATGTGGCAGGGCAGGCCACACAGACCAGCCTATACATATGTCTCTGCTCTATGGTCTCCAGGCAACATAGACCTCAGATGACACAGCTCTACAGAAGACTCCTTTTCCCAGCAGCCACCCTGGGTCAGACTCTTATGGTGTGTTCCAGATGCCTCAGACACTATTTCACGGAGACACGCCCCCTTTTGGTCAGTCCCTCTTGGAATTCTGAGAGCATACCGAGTTCAGTGAGGCAAATAAAAACAAAAATGGCTTTGTCTGTGAAGAGATTTATTTTATTTGTATTTGTTGCACTGTCTTGCTGTGCGTGCAATACAATGGCAAGTTGTGTTGTTTGTTTTCGAGCTGATTTGCTAAAGAGGCTAATGTAGCTAACAATAACAACGACTAGCCAATGACACGACACGATCACCAAGACGAACGGGAACGCTATGAGTGTTGAAAGACAGGAAATTATGTCACAAGTGCAACTTGGAAGGCTGGTGTCCGAGGCATCTGGAACCCACCCAAGGCCCAAGGTGAGCTCTGCTGCCGGGCGGGGGAGGGATAACACACCCCTGGGTAAACAGGAGCGTTGACCATGGCCTAACCCACCTGCCTCCATGCCCAGGGGGGCGGAGCACAGATCAGGGAAGATTAGGGGTTGGACTCTTGGCCTTCTTCCCTACACAACAGTGTCATAAAAGGACCTTCCACCAAGCCCCCCCCTTCAACACTCACATACATGTACACACACACACACACACACACACACACACACACAAACACACAAACACACACACACACACACACACACACACACCCCCACACACACACACACACACGTATATT
>OMLJ01099582.1:0-10310 GCA_900302595.1 Gadiculus argenteus
CACACACACACACACACACACACACACACACACACACACACACACACACACACACACACACACACACACATACACACACCACTGTGACATTTATTGTATTGGCCTGCAGGTTTCTGGGCTGTCACGATCATCGTGTTGCGACTGGCTGCCTGCTCCGTTGTTCCCCACGTCACTGAGATAAACTTCTGATTCCCAGACTCCCAAATTACTTTGGCTTGTCTTTTTTTTATGTTTAAATGACATTTAACTTTAAGGAAAGGCCTCTGGCAAATACCTGTCTGTTTTCTTGCTTTCTGTTTCCACTGTGCTGATAATTTAGTTATTTTATTTAGAACGCCAACAGCATTTTTAATAGTGACCTACGATTCTCCTCTCTTGTTAAAAGTCTGTAAGTTGGATGTCTGGAAATCAAATCATAAATTGGTGCCAAAGAGTCTCTGGTTCTTCTTTCAGCATCTACAATATAATAGACCTATACAATATTACATTGTGATATATTATATATATATAGGTTATTACACGGGTAGTCGTTCAGTACGGCTGGATATTTTTACGAGTGTGACGTATTTTGTCGAGTAAAAATATATAGCAGTACTAAACGACTAACTGTGTAATAAACTATTTATTATACGACAAATAAATCAAGGAAATTATTTGTTTTCCACCATTTATTCTGCCGCGTTTAACCGTCATTTGACCGTGCGCTGACGCAGCTGTGCAATCAGTTGTTGAACCGTGTAATATCGCCCTATATTTGCACTCTAAAAACCCATATTTGCACTCGATATCTCGCACGTCGTGTAATAAATTACAATATTCTCCACTATGTTCACATAGTATTTTTGTTTTCATGTTGTCATTTAGTTATATAATTGAAGTTGTTTAAATCCAGCCTAATTACTTTCTGTAATAGTAGGCTGTGTCAGCCTAGTTTAGGCCTGTTAACAATTATAATCTCTTAATTAATAATACGGTTGAGTTTGGTTGTTACCTATAAGTCCAGTTATAATTAATATAATTTAGTTAGCTGCTTTTATTAGAACAATTTGCTGATTAATGCTAGTAATATGACTATTACTAGGCTACTAGTACTGTTGCAGCTACTAATACTATTGACGCTTATATAACAACTTGTACTATTAGTAGGCTACTAATAGTATAAGGCTTACAATACCAACAACTAGGCTACTGCTGCTACTACTACTACTACTACTACTACTACTACTACTACTACTACTGATAGGCCTACTACTGCTTGAAATACTACAACTGGAATACAACAACTTCTACTATTATACTAAACTACTTTTACTTCTAATACTAGTACAACCAAAACGATTTAAAGTAGGTCTACTACTACTACTTCTACAACTACTACTAGAACACTGATCAATCTGTTTTCTTTGTAGGCAGCTGAGTTTATTTTAAACTACAATTCCCAGCACTTTCTACCGGAAGTAGATCCGCCCATGATCTCTGTCCGACCGCTGGAGTGCAGCACCGGCATGCTTGCAGCAGTAGACATGCCTTCGCAGACGCTTTACACTCTTTAGGGAGCTAACATCAACAAGAGCTTGACTTTCTCCAGTATTTCCCCCTTAAATAGAAGGTAATGTGATTCTAATAACGTGTCTCGTACGACGTTCTGACATTAAGATTAACATCTAACACTTAAGTCTGGTCTGCACCAGTCTGCTGACTTACGCGTGCCTGACATAAGTTTAATTTAGTTCAATATTTTTGAACTAAATAAATTGCAAAGGCAAACAAGTAATTTAAGCAACATATATAATACTACATGTTGATCATAGGTGGCTCATTCCCCATGTCTGTCCCTTGCAGGCACAATGTCGGACGAGCTGCTGCAGAGAGTTAAAGATCTGGAGGAGGAGGTGGAGAGGTTGAAGAATCAGCTCAAACTGAATAATGGGCTCAGAGAAGAAGATGACGTGAATAAGAAGACCGCACCAGATCCGACGGACGGTCAGACCGAGTCCAACCCCGGTGTTGCCATCAGCGGTAAAAAGACAAAAAAACACAGCAAACAGCGTCCGTTTGACTTCTCCTCCCATCCCCGGCGTCATGTGGCCCTGAGGATCGCCTACCTCGGGTGGGAGTACCAGGGCTTCGCCGTCCAGGAGAATACTGACAAAACGGTGGAGGCCAGGCTGTTCGAAGCGCTGCTGAAGACGAGGCTGATCCAGGATCGCCAGACCTCCAACTACCACCGTTGTGGTCGCACCGACAAGGGCGTCAGCGCCTTTTCCCAGGTCAGGGTCCACCAGGGCGTGGACAACGGGGTTCATTAGGATGTTGTAGGGCAAGGTTTTATTCCAGAGAGTCTGAAATAGCTTGATTATGGGAATAAACCTTATTATGTTGGATTCAATAACTTAGTGATCCTACCATCTACTATATAGTTGTTTGGCAGCCACTTTTATCTAAAGCAAAGGAATTATTTATTTTCTTTAGACACATGTTGTGAAGGTGCATGTTCGGAGTTAGGGGGCATCTTCCTCGATGATGTCTACAGTCGGACCGCCCGGTTTGACTCAAGAACCTTTTACCTGGGAGTCAAAAACACCAGAGTGACTGTCCTGCCCCTTATATTGCCTACATCTTTCAAACATCAAGAACGATGATTCAGTTTCACATAAGGACATTGCCCTAATGCCCAGTGATTATTAGAACTCTGCTTTTATTTGTCCTCTATTTCTGTGGCCGTAGGAAATAATAATCGCTAATTTAATTTGTGTAGCACCTTTAGCACTCTAGTGTTTGTGAGAGTATCACACCTCATCCTGGATGATGCCCGGCTGCCAGGTTGTGCCTGAACCTTTACCACACAACAACCGCCACAGTGCAGAGGTCTGGTGGGTGGTTCAGTTGACTTCATGTACATCTCCCACCGCAGGTGATCACCATAGACCTGCGCTCCTCCCTGTTCAGCCCCGGGTTGGGTGTCATGCTCCCGGACAAGACGCCCAGCGGGACCAACCCCAAGACCGGGACCCCCGCCAAGACCGGCGGCCCCGCCGGGTCGGAGCTTGAGTACCTGAAGATGCTGAACCGCGTTCTGCCGCAGGACATACGGGTGCTGGACTGGGCGCCGGCGGCCGAGGGATTCAGCGCACGCTTTGACTGCCAGTCCCGCACGTACCGCTACTACTTCCCCCGCGGTGCGCTGGATGTCGCACTGATGGCAGACGCGGCACAGAGGTGGGCAGAGTCTCTGAGAGCACGGGCACACTTTAAAAGGGATTGAATCTGGCAACTGAAACCATTCTGATACCAGGTTGTTATGCTACTATAGGGTATTATCCTAACTATTACGTTGTAAAGGCCTCAAACTACCTCCATACTGTAGAAAGCAATGGATCAGAACAGTGTTCAGTATTTATAATGCATAGCCGTTTGGACCCTTATCGGCAGTGTAGGCGGAGTTGGTGCCTTCCTGTACACAGAAAAGAACAGCATCACTTTATGTATTTACTATTTATATATATACTATTTATAATGTATAATTCTTCTGAATCAATCAATATATTATTTAAAGTGCAGTTTCACCATCGAAATGGTCTCAGAACACTTCTGGTGTGATACTCTCACAAACACTAGAGTGCTAAAGGTGCTACACAAATGAAATTACCTATTCATATTTTCTATGGCCAAAGAAACGGAGGACAAATAAAAGCAGAGTTCTAATAATCACTGAGTCAATTCTAAATTAGTTTCCTTTGGAAGTCTTCAACAGAGGTCCTAATGTGGTGTTATGACCCTCCACACAGTCATTCATTTAGAACGGCTTCCATCTTGGCAGGTACGTAGGGACGCATGACTTCCGGAACGTGTGCAAGATGGATGTGGGAAATGGCGTGTTGCAGTTTCAGAGGACCATCCTCGCTGCAACCATCAGGCCTTTCGAAGAGCACGCCACTGGCAACCCTAAAGACCCCCATGACCCCTATGAGCTCTTCATTTTCGAGGTCAAAGGACTGGCGTTCCTCTATCACCAGGTATCACCGCACCACATGACCACAGGAATTTATCATACTTCATTACGAATTATTTATAATAACAAATAAACCAAATAAACAAGGTCTTGTTTAAAATGTATCAATGTATAAGTTAGAAGTGTTTGATTCCTCAGTCTGATTGCACTTTGATAAACAAAGTGGACAAAGTATGATGGACAACATGTCTGAAATGTTGTGCTAAATAAATCCACGTTTGGGAGCTTTTATCAGTGTGTGGACCTTTTTATAATTTCTTCTCAGTTACACATTTTGGTCCAGCACCTGAACTCTCGGTCTGTGTACATTTGTATGTCCACGTACTTCAAATGTTCATGTATACGTTTTATCGAAATGTAATGCACACTGATTGTGAAGTGCTACTACTAATAATAATTATTACAACCAAATTCATTGTTTACTTCACCTACTTAACCTTCCAGAAGGAATGGGCAGGCCCCGGGGAACTGTCAGTCACCTTGTCCCCGCCCAACAGGTGCGCTGCATGATGGCTCTTCTGCTCCTGATTGGTCAGAAACTGGAGAGCCCAGAGATCATCAACCAGCTATTGGACGTCGCCAGTAACCCACGGAAACCCCAGTACAGGTAGTCTTAGCTGACCCACCTATGGAGTTAATTTCGGCCCGGGACCCACTAAATATAGTTTGCAGTAAAATAATGCAGTAAAATAAGTAATATATTGTCACATTTTATCTAATTAACAGTCCACTATATATATTGTGCATCAATTCAGCATTCCCCTTTCCATGTTTCAAAGATACTGATGAGGACATGAAACGAGGGGTGAATCCTAGTTGAAACACATTTAGCCAACGTTGTTTTTAATAGTTGACTTGCTGTGGCATGATAATTGTCTGTAACAGTGGGATGTATCATTTGGGTAATGGGTGTGCTAAATGAGGGATACCACAACATTGCCTGGTTTCTAGAAGGGAAAGCCTTAAGTTATACAAAGTTTTATTTGTGGGGGTGGGAGAATGACCAGGTTTTCTTAATTTCTAAACCATTAAAGATGATGCAAACTGTGTCAAAAGCAGCCCTTATCATACCACCAGCACTGGGGATAATGATTCCATCCTTCGCTACTCTGTAGTGCATCTTTGCGTTCTGCTAAATTGTATAGTGCTGCATTTGTTCAGTCCGTGGAAATTAATCTTATGTATTTTACATTTGTAATCAGTCAAATGCTTCTACATTCTGAATACTAATATTGCTCAATCAGACCTCAGAGCTCTCCATCTCCACAGACCGTCCACTGTTTGATTACATAGATGTATTATATTAATTACGGTATATTGTTGGTAGAGGCGGTTGTTGTTTAGCGGAGGCGCTGCACCTCGCCTACTGACAGCTGTGGGAAAGCATGACTTAACAATTGATTATTCTTGTTGTTTAAACCATGTCAAAGCCTCCAAAGATTAGGCATCATTGAGCCGCATTTATTAAAAAACCTGTCGATGATGGGGCTGGACAGACTCGACGATACAAACTCATTGTTGAGGATACCCCTACATGACACAGACTGCATGTAGGCATTCAAATATAGTTTATATTTAATGTTTATTGTGGCTTTCCCATGGTCTTATTGGTCCCCTGCCTCTGCCCACAGTTTGATTTTATGTGTGCGTGACCTGAAATGTTCTGCAGCTTCAGAGGGGACAAGCTATCGTTTTGGGTTTGTTTTCCCGCTCCTCCTAACCCCGGTGTGGTGTGCCCTCCCCAGCATGGCGGTCGACTTCCCCCTGGTCCTGTACGGCTGTGACTTCCCGGGTCTGGCCTGGCAGGGCGGCGGCGAGGAGCTGCACTGCGCCAGCGCCGCGCTGCAGCAGCAGTGGACCCGCAGCGCCGTGGAGACGCACGTGTACCGCGCGATGCTCCGCGGCCTGGAGGCCATGGGTACGGCCCCTTCCAGCGCTTCACACACTTTGTTTCACATGATTCTTCCCACGAGATGTTTGAATGGCTGGTTTAAGCTGAAGCTTTTTGGATCTTCATTCAAAACCTTGAATGCAGTTGTAAGCTTTAAGTTTCAGTTTGCTGATGTTTTGTTGTATTCTATGTATGAGTATATGTTAGGGATAATGTATAGAACACCGGTTATTATCGGGAAAATAAGCCCCAACACGGCGAACAGGACACGCGATATTGCTTCGCCCTGAAGGGGCTTATTTTTGATAATGACACGGTGTGTCTTTTTACAATTTATTTGTTACCAGCATTCGTAGTGTTGATCAGCAGAGAAATAGTCTGCCAAAGACGTTGACGTCGCTTAGCAACCGAATATGCTGGGGAAGTTACCGGACTACTTGCGGAGTGATATGAAAGACGGGAATCAGAGGCAAAAAATCCACTTTCCTTGACAGCATAGCATAGCAACGGTCAATTATAAAAAATAATTGACCGCTGGAAGTCGGGAAGGCCCATGCAAGTGAACGGAACATTCCACAGCATTGAGAAGAGCCGTGTAATAAGCATGTATATTTTGTGCCTTAATGGTCACAAGACTGTGACTGTTAGATTTAGATGTTGGGTTTACATCTCTCATGTAATTATTATACTATGTTATTATTAGTATAAGTATAATTATTATTATATTCACTACTCTTCATTTTCAAAGGGAGATTAGATGGTCCTACTATATGTTAGTATAGTATAACAATACTACCATATGATAATTAATATACCATATCCTTCCCCAGGTGCGGTGTCGTCTAAGAGCTGCTGGCTGGTGGAAGGTTCCAAAATGAAGAACTACAAGCCGCTGCTGGAGCGGCCGTGCTGTGAAAGCCTGGAGGCCAGGATCGAACATTTTGTGAAGAGAGGTCGTCTGGAGCGTGATGACGGGGAGAACGGAGGAGAAGCGGTCCACAGGGGCAAGAGAGCCAAACATTTCCACGATTCAGCACAATCTTCCACAACAAAACTATGAATTAAAATGTACAAAGCTGATATTTTGATTTTCCATCATGGACTTTCCTTTACTGTGATATGCAAAACCATTGTATTGTATATCAATACAAAATATGTATATTTGTAAAAATAAACACATTCGTTGTTTTAAAAGGACAAGTTGTCTAGTGATTTTCACAGTATTTATTTCTGATTTATTACTTTACTGTACGTTTGGGCACATTTATTTTTTATAACAAATGGATAGGAACCATAGTCCACTCCAGCTAGGACCTACCAAAAAAAGACGGAAGCTTTTTACCGATGCACCCGTCAATCCGAGCAATTTGGCTGTTCGCAAGTAGTTTCATTATGTTGTTTACCATTAACGTTACAGTTTATAGTTAATCTTTTTTAAATGTTATTAATACCCTGACATGCGTTCAGTTTTTTCTTAACGCATTGTATCCATTTTACGTCTTTGGTGGTCGAGAGGACGACAGTAGTTGTCCTAAAAATAGTCTTGTTGACTTGAACAATTTGTACCTTATAGCTTATTATTCTATGTTACTATTTTAAAGTGACTATCATCCCTTTCCTACTGGGTCTACACGGATTTCCCTTATAATATCAACTGAATTCCGGACAATCTCACGTTTCATAAGGTGCAGAAATACGTCATTATCACCAGCGAGGACGACCTCTCGCCTGAGGGCTCATTCATTAAAATAGGTCTCGTCTGTATCTCATATTATTGCGCTAAACACACCAAAATATCGCACTTCTACTGACATCTTGGGTCATACTTTGTGTCGACATGCCTTTAGTTTCGCAAAAATCTGTGACGTTTGTGATGTTTGCCAAATCTTTCTCTCAATGAAGGGTTCCATGTTCAACGCGATGTAAGGCGCTGTCATAAAGTTGTCCAATGCTCCTGCATACAAAACGTTGATTTTTGTGAAACTGGAGGTCGCAACGTCCTCTTATTCGCGTTCATCTGCGTCATTATCTTTTACAAAGAAATGACTCGACAGGATATTTTATTTATTTTGATTTAAATCAAATGGTTTGCTGAAAATCAGTGCATTGTAGTATATGTTTATCTGTTGACCTGATTGACATTATGGCTTCAGTGAATTAGTTAATGATGTGTTGTCCTGTGGTTCCAGCAGAGGGCGTGTTAACATTGTTTATAGTTAGTCGAATCTCGTCCCTAGTTGGAAATTATGTTTTCTCTACTATGACTTGGTGTTAAGTTTAGTTATTTTAGCAGAACTTGTGCATGTGTTCATGCTACTACATACAAATTACAGTGATAATTCTGTGAAAATCAATAAGTTTGACATCCTCATTTCCATCATCAGACATTGAATCAGTTTGCAATGTCTTAAACATTTCAGTCATTCATTCTAAATGTTTCTTCTAAAAAATTCAAAATTTTCTTGAATTTGGCTATTTTACTATGTTCTTTTTTCGACATCATTCCTTGAACAGCATAGATAATTGAGGTTCTCATACAACAAAAACAAAAACATACAAACACACACATCTTGAACTTCATGGGTGTTTGTTGACATGTCACTACGACCATCTCTCTGACCCCCAGGACCATGTTCCTGGTGGGCCTGACGGGGGGCATCTCCTCAGGGAAAAGCACCGTCTCCGCCATGCTCCGGGAGCTGGGCTGCCCCATCATAGACGCAGACCTGGTGGCCAGGAGAGGTGGGTCCTTCTGATCCATAGAGCAGTACTGTGCTGACTTTAATCCCCCTTTCCACTGCTACCCATCCCTCTCCCTCGGCCCTCGCTCTCTCCCTCATCATACACCCCTCTCTCCTTTGTTATCCATTCTAAAGCACAAAGCTCTATGTTCTTACTCCAACCAATCAAAAGCCACCATGCTAGTGTTCAATTCATGTCACTTGAAAGTTATTGAAAGGTGAATATTAGTCAAAATTACTCCTAGACAGGGAAAGGAAAGCATTGTCGATTTTGTCAAGGATCTCTGCTAAAAAAAACATTAATTAATGCAGAGTAACTTTTGAAGGATTCATGTGGTGATTCTGTTTCATAATTGACTTCTTGTGAAGCTTCTTGAATACATTTACTGACATGGCACAATGATGTTTTCTAACACGAGGACCATGTTGGAAATAAGTACAGTTGCTTTTATGCTTTATCCACTGGGGCTTTGTATTGCTCATGCCATACAATTACTTTTTGGTCTTAAAAGTAACAGTCCATAACAGTAACACCAACAACATAACATAACACGGAACATCATTATATAACAGGGACAATTAACAACTTTACATAACTATTACATTAAATAGCATTAAAGGTGTGGTGTGATTAACCATTACAAGCCGTTTTGGAAATCTGCCCCTTATGATATCACAGCTGGGCGTGTCCACCTTGATGTGTGACGGATAGATGAGCAACGTTTGCTACAGTCTGGTGGACCGATCTATCCAGCGCACATCTACGGCTTGTAACGGCTAATCACACCACACCTGGTGGCATGTCATGGGACCTTTAAATAACATTTGCATTGAACAACATGAAACCACTTGACCTAACAGTAACAATACATGGCATTCCTCCAACATGGATCAGCATACCATGTAGTAACGCAGTGTTGTAACTCCTCTGTCTTTGTGTTTGTGGGGCCACAGTGGTGGAGCGCCACAGCGCCGCCTACCAGCGCATCGTTCACCACTTTGGACCTGAGGTGCTGCTGGAGAGCGGCGAGATCGACCGGGAGAAGCTCGGTCAGATCATCTTCGCCGACGCCGAGAAGAGGAAGCTGCTCAACTCCATCACCCACCCGGAGATCCACAAGGCCATGCTCAAGCAGATCGTCTTCTACTTCCTGAGAGGTGCGCTACTACAAAATAAAAGTTTGCCAACACTGAAACGAAATACTAGTTTGAGTTCTCAGCCTCAGTTTTGCTACAATAGCCGCGTACTGACCAGGACTTTTTCAGTCCCAGGCTTTTTCTTTTGGCTCCGCCAGAGACACTATAAAGGAGGAGACACATCACTGAAAAAATCTCCCATTGAAATGCATGGGGAGACTTCGTACGCCAAGGTGGCAGTTGTTTGCACATGTCCCGCCTCTTCCGGTGTCGTTGCTCCAATCATTTTGCAGGTCCTACGCGGTCACGCTTTTGCGACACTTGGAATTTATTTTCAATCAGGAGGGAAGAACCAGCAGCTGGAGTCAATACCGACTCAGATACAGGCAAGGTTAACGTTACATTGTTCATCTCTTGCTTTATCCAAAATTGCGGTGTGATCTGGGATAGCTGACGGTGAGCGATGATGATTTGCTGTCCGTGCCGGTGTTGTTATGCCGTAAATGAAAACTGTGTCGTGAAGCATTGC
>OMLJ01099594.1:0-10380 GCA_900302595.1 Gadiculus argenteus
CTAAATAAATTCTGAAGTATGCAACCAAATTAAAGTATTCAATCTATTCCACTCACCAGTTTGTGATTTTGATGTATGCAATGTCCCAAAATACCCCAAACAGAGAGATACAGGTCACGCATAATGCCACTTTCTTATCAAATACTGGTTCTATAGCTATTTAATACATTAACCGTACTGATCAGATACATACCACGTGCTTGGGCTCAGTGGAATAGGGAGGGGGTGGTTTCGCCTCAGGAGACAGGCCTGGCTGTTGATTGGACTCTGTATCCTGCAGAGCAACAACATTTAAATAATAGATTGATGATTGTCAGTTTCCGTGGTGAAGGTGTCACGGTGATTTCTCCATTGGCATGGCCGACGTCTACGTCTGTTTGATATGTTGTTTCCTCAGCGATCCCTGCTCATCAATACACCACCTTCCACTCACACATCAACCAGGATCAACCACTGATCATTAGGCCCGTACGGTTTGTCCACTGCCCCCTCTCAACAGCTAAACACCACACACGTTTAACCTTGCACATACCGAAAACACATTTTTGTGTTTTATTACAAAGTATATGTTTACACAATCTTGTAAATGATTCAAATGCTTTTTGTGAAACGTCTTGTGTTTAAAAATACAATGTATCCACACAAAGGCTGGATCACTTATCTCATGCCTCTTCTCCCCCCCCGAGCACCCTGAGCACCCACCTTGTGAGAGTAGCCTGAGTGAGGCGGTCTGTAACCGGTCTGAGGCGGTCTGTAGGGCAGCGAGGCCTCCTCGGCCCGGTTGGCGCTCTCCGCCAGGGCCAAGGCCATCAGGCGGGCCGGGTTCTTAGGCGTGGGGGGGGCCTTCTGGGCCGCCAGGGGGGCTCCGTTATGACCTGGGCCACCGGGAGGTTAGCACATGCTTTAACACTACACTAAGCTTGAAAATTTTAAAAATATACACAATTTTCTGCAGCTGAAAAAAAGTGTTAAAAGGAATAATAATAATAATGTAAAACATATGACACAGTTTGTCCATTGGATCATTAGTCATACCAATAAACACATTGCCAGGGTGAGACGAATCCCTCCCTTTCTCACCTTTAGCCATCCCGAGAGCCGTGGCCCCGAGCTTACTGTTGAGCTCCTGCTGACAGGTGTCACTCAACTGAATGTCACATGACCTCAGCAACATGGAGATCATTTGGGGCGACTGCGGCGAATCAGAGGAGGCCAAGTGCTGGGATTCGCCAGCGCGACCGCCAATCATCTCCAAGACCTGTCGGATGAAAAGATGGATGACGTACGTCAGTATGACTAGTGTACATCTATAATTACCACTAGTGCTGCAAAAGAGGACGGTCGCTAAAATAACGACGACGCTAGAATTCCAGTTGACGTCACACACTTGTTCAAGACACCCACCCCCACACCCAGTGTGCACTCAACCACACATTTCTGGGTCCCCTTTGGGAACGAGGGGACAGGACATGGAAAACTTACTTCACACCTCCTAGTGTGTTTTGATTCGGTTGCTGCGCCAACACGTTCCATCAATGACACGCGATATTAACTGTGGTTACCGGGACGTGCACACACTGAAGCATCCTACCTTGGCGGGGACACTGATGGCCACGGGCTGAGAGATGTCCAGCACTGGAGACTTGCTGGTCTTGGGGGAGAGAGCGTGAACCATCTGGGGAACAGGGAGGGAGAGCACAGAGAGGCCAGATTCAACCCCCGGCCGTTCATACACCATTTGCCAGAGGCTATGGCTTATCACAGCATGGACAATAGTGTCAGGACAACACAGCCGTCTGCGTTACACTCTACAATCTATCTGGACATGCAGCGAATCACACAGAGCACCAATGTATGCAGGCTGTATTTTTGTCTCGCTGTGTCGAAAGGCTTAAAAATGTGACATATTATACCACCAGGTGTGAGTGTGATTCACCTTTTCAAGCCGTTTTGAAACTCTGCCTCTTCTGACATCACGAGTGGGCGTGTCCACATAGATGTGTGCTGGGTAGATGAGCAACGTTTGCTACAGTCCACCGTGTAGGCTGGTATCTATCCAGCGCACATCTAGGTGGACATGCCCATCTGTGATGTCAGAAGAGGCCGGGTTTCAAAACGGCTTGTAACGGCACCTTGAAGAGTCAGAATGTGTAAAGCTATGACTCCTCTGGACCAACCATGAGATCACAATCCTCAAGACATCCAGTGTCCCTCAGTCACCCCCTCACTCACCTTCTTGGTGAAGGAGATCCTCTCGTGGGGCTGGTGGGCGTCGGCAGGCCTCTGGCCGCTCAGGTCCACCTGAACCGGGCAGCTGTTGGACGTCTGGTGCTGAACGAACGCCTGCTGGGGCGGAGCTGTGGCCGCTAGGATCAAACTCCTGCGGGCGATGGCTTCTGATTGGTTGAGCACAGAGTCCGGGTCCTCCGTGATTGGCCGCGGGGGCTGACGGCCGTGGTAATAGGCTGCGTGTCGGCCGGAGGGAGGAGATCCCCGGGTGGTGGTCAGTGCGAGCGGCCGGTCGTCGAGGAAGGTGGGGCTGAAGTCGTCCAGGTCTTCTGCCATCCAGCGGGACGTGATTCCCTGGCTCGTGATTTCAGGCATGGAGTAAATTCCCTCCTCCTCTTCATCATCCCCGTCTTCCCCCTAGAAACACAAACGTACCGTCTCTTAGGGCTGGGAGTTTTATCGAAATTTGATATTTTTTGTGTCAAACGATCTTGAGTTGAAACGAGAATTTTGTGCATGTTGAGAAATGTTAAATTGTATGTTCTCAGTTACAAAGTGTTTTTTTGGAGAGAAATGCAGAGTAAACACATCATGGTTTCAAACTCAAAAATAATCGTTTGGATAATCGTGATTTCAACATTGACCAAAAATAATCGTGCTTATGATTTTTTCCATAATCAAGCAGCCCTAGCATCTCTTAGTGTTTCATTCCATGTGGTCATATTTAAGTTATACCCCAGTATTGTTGAGGCGATCATGGACCATGGCCCTCTCGTCTGCGTGTCCGTGGCGTACTTGTGTGTACGCATGTAGTGCACAAGAACGGTTGTAAGACGGTGATGTTGTACCGTTTCCCCCTGGTTTCCATGGCACTGGTCTCTGGGCAACAGGCTGTCGTAGGAGCGGGAAGAGGACAGGCGTGCAGGGGGGTGTGGCCAGACAGACTCCATGTTGACGCTGGCGCCCAGCGACAGCCCGTCGCTGCTGGGGCGAGGACGCCGCGACCTCAGGAACTGAGCTGATCCTGCAGGGGGAACACGTTCAAACAGACGATTTTTGGGTCAAACTATATCAAACATAATCCGAGTTGAAACATTTTATTTATTTGAATAATTATTATTATGTTTTATAGAAATTGCAGCTGGATACATATTTGTACATCATAATCAATTTGACCATTTTCAAACTAAAAACGAATCGTTATTGTGATTATGATTTTTTCCATAATCTAGCAGCCCTAGTTCATGTCTTTCATGACGGTTCTTAAATAGGTCATCCTAAAATTCACTGGGCATCAGAACCATCCTCCACACTGAAGTAACACACTTCCAGGTTAATATATATTGTTATCATGACTTGAAACCCAATGAGAAGACAGACGTGGTCCAATTACTGAACTCCTCCACACACACACACACACACACTTCCTTACAGTATACATGACCCAGTGTGTGGTGGCCATGGGTGAAACTGTGGTGGCACTCAGTCACACAGATGCTGCTTCCCCAAATCTCTACCATATTGAGGTTGACTAGGAGCACAAACCTGAGCCGCTGTGCTGTGAGGACAGGCTGTCCTCACTCTTGGCAGACCTCAGGGTCACGCTGTCAACACGGCAACCTTGGGAATACAGACAGAAACAATGGAAAGGTACAAGAGATGAAAATGTCAAAACAGCCTACTTATCCACACACTCGAATGGTGGTAGTGTCCCGTTTCAATGGAGCAGAGGGAAGAGCTGGGTCACATACCAAAGTGAGCCATGTTTGGCTGGAATAGGGAGCCGATTCTCATTGGTTTTCCGATTGCAAAAATAGTCTTCCAGCTTGCTGCAGTCTTCCTTCCTTTTAAACCCTTCTTAGCCCTGAAGCAGGGAAGCAGAACACATGTATATTATAGTCAACATTAGGAGAAAAAAAACAATGTTCTCAATTAGGTCAATTATTATTTAAATGACACAGGTACACGTAATCAAGGATTTGTTTGTGACCTCTATTGATAACAGTTTAGCACTCAGACAAATTAATTAAAACCTTATTTAATCCAAATGGGCCAAACTAATTTTCAGAAAGCTGATACCAAATACACCTTGTTCACCTTGTAGAGGTGAAAAATATAGTGCTCAACTGGTAAGGTGCGCTCTATATTTAGAGTCAACAACTTTCCCATTCATCACTTCTAACTAACTAATAATATATATAATTAATATTATTAATAATACTAATCCCCACCTGTTATCCTGGACATCCAGCACCGTGTGGTACTGCTCCTGCAGGGGGTGGAGTGGGGCTGCGTGCAGCATGAGAGGAGCCTGGGTTCTGGCCTGGGCCTCCTCTAGAGACAGGAGCCGGGCAGACACGAAGGACTTGGGCCTGGCCAGGTGCAGCTGGCCTGGGGCTGGGGGCCAGAGGGAGGACCATGAGAAGAGGGAACCGTTTAGGTTTAGAGGGAGAGTATATAGAAACCGTAGAGGTGGACAGTACAGAACTGCTATTGGATACAAGCGAGGGATGTATGGACATTTTTGAAAGTGGGAAAACGATAGATAGGTTAGGTAGATATAGCTATAGATTAGATTGCATATAGACTACAATGAAATATTGTCCTTATTTTGACCTTTTCATTTAAAGAAGCAAATACTTTTGTTAATGTCAACATAATCCCCTTTCCAATGAGGAGAAATTACTCATCTTCCCAAACATCCAACCCAATTAGAAGATTCACACTGCTGTTGGCTAATCCAGTGAATTAAATGTGTGACAAATGTTTTGTTTTCTTTAACACAAAATTAATGAATATGCTCGCACATAAAAATACACATTGTGTCTTAAAACTGCAGTTTAAAGACACATTGATATTTTGCAAAAAGGCAACTCAGAAAAAGCTAAGAAAAAAAGATGGGAAATCAAAGACAAAATAGTTGCTATAAAGTAGATTCTGTGTTTACCTTGTGTGAATTTTCCCACAGAAGTGAAAGAGTCTGAGAATAGAACGTTGACATGACTCAAAAGAAACTCCACAATGACCGACTGGACCCGAACCTCCCTGAAGGGGTCAGAACCCACCAGGCCGGCTGTCTCGATCTCCTTAGACCTGGACACAAGAGTGGCATGCCATCCAATGTATTATTCATTAATCCAATGCCTCCAAGTCTTCAATGCCAGGCCCAATTCCAATCACATTTTTCTGTGGCAGTGGATAAACATTAAATGAAGAACTGCGTCTGAAGGTGCAAATACAAGCGCTTTTTGAGCATTGATATATAGCAGGGAAATGCTGCTTCTAGAAACAAAGAAAATATCTAAAAGATGGGAAAAGGTACATACATTTCCCAGCACTACCAATTTCGGTCTTCATTTACTAAAGTTGAAAAGGCCTATATAGACGTGCTCTCCTCTGCTGCTGCCAGACACATGCATGCCTTTTTGTTCCCCGTATTTTGCTCGACTTCACACGCCTTTACAGCTCACCTCAGTAAGTTGGGAGCCCAAACAATAGCCAGGTTCTTGATGTGCATGTTGGTTTCTCCACTCCTCGTAGCCAGCCTGGATAAGTGGCGGATCAGATACTCCAGAGTTCTGAACACCGACGAGGGAGGGAAGAAAACAGCTTGTGTTATGCATCACTTTATAAACTACCGTAGTTGATAATAATATCCAACACAGAGAGGTAGCGAGAATGGAGACACAGCGTCAGTCGAAATGTTGAAAAATGTCAGAGTTACATCTGGTTTCCTTATTCTACAGAAGAAAACTCATTTTGCGCAAGTGGATAAAGCTTTCAGAAGGGGACTTTAAATAAGTGGATGGCTACAGGGGTCGGACTACACAATGCTGATATTTTACTTTTACAGAGACTTTTGTACAGTTAACTATTGCTGGCTGAGATTGTGCTCTATTAATGCACTCACGGATGGGAAGGGAAATAAACTGTGAGACTACTACATGAGTCATGTAGTAGCTTATTGAGTGCATTAGTCATGTAACATGACTAATGCCTCTGGCATCAATAAGCCTCTGGATAAATTATATTTGCACCGTCATCAAGACAGCTACCTTCCTCCCTTCAACTGATTCGTACGAATCATACCGCGGTAACCACAAAACACACCATATGGCGCTGGCCTTTCCACCATTACGGCACACCTCACTCCTTGAATGTGAAAATAACTCTTCCCCGTCCTGATGTACTATGGTCTGCTAATCCCTGTGCTGTCCTGTGTATTCTCCAGTAACCAGCCTCCTACGTTATACAGTAAGAACCCCTTTCCCTTTTCACGTTCCTTCCTTACATCACACCCAAATACTTTGGACCGTGAGAACACCATCAGGTTTTTGTTTCTTCTTCTTAGTATCTAAAGGATACTAATAATATTCCAGGTTTACATTTTCCTCACTCATAACACAGGCGCACATGTTTGCGCAGGAAAACATTCAGGAACCCTTCACATTGGTCTAAGGCTCTAAAGACATGGGTTAAAGGAGCAGTACCTGTAGTGAGGAGGGGGTAGCTGTTGGATGACATCATGGACTTTGACCATGCGTTCATCATCAGTCATTTCTCCCATGCAGTCCTACAAACAAGAAGGAGATCAACTTAGACAGTATTGAGATGAGTCAAGATCTATGGCCACTTGAAGAGGGTGCTGCCATTGCGTCACTCATCATCTATTATAAGAGGCAGCCATGGTGATCATGGTTATTAAAACGTGAAATTCTGCTGTAAAACGTGTCCTGCTGCATGCTGTACTCACAGCAAACTTGTCGTACAGCTGGTAGGTGAGCAGGGGGTTGGGCAGCTCTCTGAAGTACAGTTTACCCAAGGAGGCAACACAGTGGATGTCTTGCATGTAGATTCCCTTCGTGAGGTCTGGAACTATCTCACTGTCGAATTCATGACTTTGAAAACAAAAATATAGAAATACTGGTTAATGAGTATATAGCCAATATATTGCTAATTCTGATTGCTGAAACTACAGCTTATATTGTGGTTTTGTATTCTCTTTGTAAAGAAGCACATTGGTACCAATCGCCCCATTATAATAATCCCTCAGACTAGGAACCCAGATCATTTTCTGATGCCACAAAACATACACTATAATAATTCAGTTAAATAAACCATCGGCCCGAAAGACAATCTGTAGTCGAGTGTCAGTCCTTATAAACACTATATATATATAGAGTATATATAGAGTAAGAGCAGTAAGAAAAGGCTTACCGTAGTTTCTGGATGTTGGAGGAGACTCCAGAATGCCGGTAGATGCCGTCCACCACCCCGTGCTGCTCCAGGAACTCAGAGCAGCTGACCAGAACCTGAGGAACTGAACCGGTACACGGGAAGCACTGTACCTTTAATCATCTCCAAGACCCTCCTCAAGGGAGTTTAGTGAATAGAAAGAGACGGATATCAAGTAGGAACATTTTGGAGTTTTGAGTATTGGAACTGACTCTATTTCTACGATCCAATTGGCAGTTTGTAAATGTAGCACTTTTTTCGTTCATATTCATGTGTTTTATTGGTTTGGGCAACTGAAGTGAAACACAAAAACATGACAAGTTCTCCGGAAGCATTTGTGCATCCAATATTCAGTATTACAAAAGTAAATACTTGTATTCACCTTAGAGCCACATATTTGAAGGGCTCTGCGTGTGAAAAATAATATTTGTATTGCAGATCTACACGATCAACATGAAATGGTGTAGCCTTCACTGTCCATGTGAGTGAGTGAGTGAGTGAGCGCTTTACCATCTAGTCCAGAATTGAGCAGATGTTCACCGAGGTCACAGCCGAACACACGTTCCCTGAGTATCCCCCTCTGCTTCAGCTTTTGTTTGGATGGTCTGGATTTGATGAAGGTCTTCAGAAACCCCAGCATCTTGCCGTGTTTCTTACACACTGTAGGAATGCACACATACCATAAAGAATGTCACAATGATACAATTATATAATACTCACAAAACACAAATGTGTGGTCCCTGTGGTAGGGCTGCTTGATTATTGAAAAAAAAAATCATAATCACGATTATTTTTGTCAATATTTAAATAACGATTATTCAAATTATACATTTTAGATTTTTAAAACATGTTGCATTTATTCAGCATTTCTCAAAAAAAACAACCTTTGTAGATGAGAAAATACATAAAATATTGAAAATGAAAATAACGTACAAATTTGTATCCAGCTGTTCTGCAATTTCTATGAAACATTTAATGAATAAAAGAAAAAATAGAGTTAAAACTAGATTCTTTTAGTTTGGAGATTGTTTCACCCAAAAATCAAAATCGTGATACAATTTTGATTAATTGCACAGCCCAGTACCATTACCATTACCCATTACCCAGTGGTTCCGTTGCATGCGTGTAGAGGTGTGTGAACGCACCTGATGTGGGAGAGTCAGGTCCGGGACAGCTGGTTCCATCTTGATCTTATTAAGCACACAGAAAAAGGTTCAACCCAGGTAATGAAGGCAGCAGCATGCTGTTCCTATGTTCCACGGTGTAGATGTCAGATGTTAGTGTGAGGTGTTACCTGTCGTGCTGCCAGTCTGTTTCTCATTGATGAGCTCTACACATTCACTGGGGAAGAAGCCCACCTAAAAGAAAGATAAAGTTGTCGATGATTGATGATGATAAAAGAGTAGGATACATTTTTTTGTGCTCTTTTTTGTGTGCCAAGAACAAAATAATCCCTTTAAAAATCATGAAAATGTGTCACAAAAGAAGTCCATAGTCACTAAACCCTCCTATAGAACGGAGCGACGGAACATTGAGCGACTATGGACCCATGTTGTGTCATACATTTTGAATGTATATAATAACAGAATGTAACAAACGGGTCCAGTTGCTGAACTCTCCAGTTCTATAGTCTCTTGTCAACCTGCCATTATAGGGGATTCAGCACCCACAAACACCTAAACCTATCTGTGTTGATGTGTTTTATCAATGCATTCGCAGGTATAACTAATAAAGTAGATACGGAGCAGTTCTATTCAATTAGGATGTACATCATTTCTTTATTCTCTTAAAACTTGTGGGACATTGTACCTGAAAGCAATGCTTTCCTCGCCACCAGCTGGTCTCCTCTTTGGGTGGCATGTCAATCACAGACAGTATATCTCCAACCTTTCACCCAAGAAGATGGGTTTGTTAAACACAACATAACACTTCATATCCAAAATAAGAACACACAAACAAGACAAAAAATAAATTAAACCACTACAAGAGACAAGCAGACAGCCAGATAGAGGTAAATCTGCAACAGAACTGGAGAAAAAAGGGCAAAATAATTCTAATTCTAAACACAGTATGGTCATAACCTGTGACCGTGTGATAAAATGGCCGAGATGAGAGGGAGGACTCATTTAGCCCGATGTAGGGCGCTCCGTCTCCTGTGTGCTCTACATATCTATAGTCGGCCAGCGCTTCCGTCCCAGAAACAAATAGAGCACGTACCTCTATGGATATCTCATCAGAGGCCTGCGCAGTGTAGCGCTTCACAACATGAGCAGCAGCGATGGCTGGCACGTTGAGAGACGCCTCCTCTTTCAGCAGGAAGCGGTTCCCTCGGTTATCAATCTATTGGGCGGAAGTACGGACGGTTAAGCCTGGCCATAAAAACACACATTCTGTTTGATACAATGGGAAATATTACATTGAAGAGCCCGTGAACCCAAAACCCTTCTTCTTTTTATTTTTACTTTGAACAGGGTCACATGGCTTATATGATCGTCAACATAGTAATCTAGGACATTGTATCGCTGTTCCTGAAATAAGTATTTTGGAGGAAACAGGAGTAAAATCCTAGATTTTTTTCCCCAGACTCCCCAAAACACTGAACGTTCCACTGAGTTGACCGCAGGTAACTCAGAGTCTTTTACGTGACGGCAAAGTGACACATCTACGTCACAAAGACGTAGATGTGTGTGTGTGTGTGTGTGTGTGTGTGTGTGTGTGTGTGTGTGTGTGTGTGTGTGTGTGTGTGTGTGTGTGTGTGTGTGTGTGTGTGTGTGTGTGTGTGTGTGCTTTTGTACTGGCGTGTGTTTGTGTATGTCTGTGTATGTGTATGTGCATGTGCGTGTGCGCGTGTGTGTGTGTGTGTGTGTGTGTGTGTACCTGAGTGTGTGTGTGTGTGTGTGTGTGCTTGCGTACCGG
>OMLJ01099595.1:0-11888 GCA_900302595.1 Gadiculus argenteus
CCATCATCCCTGGGACTAAAGAACACCCTGGAAGCGGACGGAAACTTACCGCGATGCTCTGTCGACGCGCCCCGCGCCGACGCGTCCCCAGCGGGCGGCCGTCAGACTGCGTCCCGCTGATCTCCAACACCGGGACGGGTGACCGGAGTTAGCTGTTAGTTAGGTGTTCATGTGTGGTTAGGTGTGAGACTAGAGGCAGTGTTTCAGGGTCTGGGGAGTCGCCGCCTCGCCGGGCAAAGCTACCAACCAACCGTCTTCTCACCAGTGTTGCCAGATTGGACCAGATTTCCCGCCCAATCTGGCAACCATGTGAGAGGAATGGCGAAGCAGGAAAAATCAGGCAGAGAGCAGAAAGCCGAGCGTAACCGAATACATAAATAACAGCCTCGTCCGAGGGCCAATTACAGAAGCCCCTGGGCCTTTATGCCCCCCTCTCTGTTTTCCTTCCCCCTATCTCTCCCAGGCCCAAGGGGACAAAGACGGCTTGGCTTTCATGACCTCTCTACCTAATCTCCACGTCTGTCCCGAACGTTGTTTACGCATCTTCATACCACGGGGACAACAGCAGTAGTAGGCCGTGATAAAGTGTCATTATGTAGGAGTTGCCAGATTGGGTCAGATTTCCCGCCCAATCTGGCAACCCTGTGTAGGAGTAGCAAGTGGGTTATTTGTCTTTCTTGCAAACCAGGCATGGCGTCAGAAAGCTAAATGCAGTGGAAGAGTTTCTTAGGGGGTGGCAGCCAGGACTCCCCATCTGGCATCTAGAGTGGGGGGTGAGGGGGTGTAAGGGGGGGCTGACAGACTCCGGTCCACATGAATAGGTGGGGGAACAGCAGGGAGAACTCAGAGGAGCCGCAGGTGTTGCAGTTAATCATTGATATTCTCAATGCATTAGGCTACAGGAACACCAGTGGTGGCGCTGGGATGGTGCTTGCTGGTGGTATAGCACCAGCAGAAATTACAATATCACCACCAAGAAATTAACTGAAATCTGACATACAACTTGTCAGCTCCCCCCCTCCGAAAGACGCTCATCCCTAAGCACCATCACTGGATAATTCAGACCCACTGTTGACTGCGGTTACATGGTCGGACCATGTATCACCAACAAGAAACAATCTCTGGCGCCGTCACTGAGTAACACTCATTCACATAGACATGGGGCTTTAAATAGGGGATTGTTGATACTTATTGGGGGTAGGCCTTTTTATCTTGATGTGATCATAAGATATCCAAAATCTTAGTACTTAATCCAGTACTTAATCAGAGTAATAGGAGAAGGTCGATCCCGAAGAGCCTTGATGGTCACAGTTCTTTATTCACGATAACGATAATGTATTTATTTTAAGTGAGGGGAATACTTATATGTGTTAATGGTTTATACGCAGGCGGTTTTGGACAAAGATATAGCCTACACTGTCGATTTGTACACCAGGTTCATTAAGATGTAAAAAAAAAAAAATGATGGACAGAGGAACCGAGTGGTCGGATAACATCTAATAAGTGGATGTTATTGGACGAACCTCTTGGCTGCTGCAGATGAACCAAACGAGTTGATATTTGTCTCTCTCTGGCGGCGGCCAAACGTAACTGCAGATTTACCCCCAACCTTTCCTGGCCAATCAACACTCAAATGTACATTAATACAGATGGACCCCCCAAAAAATGCACAATTTACAAACGAAATGCAAATAAAACAATTTCACGCAGCGAATCACATGTTTATATTTGCTGTATTTAAATGAAGGAACACGCAGGGAGTGCGGTGTTGCTTTAAGGGACTCCCCTTGTGACTCCCCTTAACGTCAGGACGCAACCCGGAAATGAATGTTCAGTGTGTTTGAGTCGTCGATCGTCAGTCCACTTTGAATGAACTGCAATGCAATGCAAGTACGACAGTACACGTATGGCTCCAAGATTAACCTGATTCTGTTCTCGACCGTTGTGGGCCATCTCCCGAGTGCATACATAGAGACCGGGTAACAAAAAAAAGCCAGGAGTTTAGCATTTTTAGCAGAACACTATGTTGACATCTATGACATCTTTGCCTTTGCCTGTTTACTTGTAAAGAACCAGACTTGAATCCACTGATGCCACGTTGGTTGCATATCTTTTTGCCAGGAGGTGTCAAGGATCGTCATCGAGATCAGCGATCATTTTGAGTAATTTGAAGACATGTCTGTGTAGATTGAGTTGCCTCAACTGTTTTGGACGAACTCGGAGCGACCCATTGACCTACCATGGCTGTTGTATACGCGAGGGCAATCATGGTGAACCTGAAGCACTCGGCCCGTCGAGCCGGTGCCTTCGCCAGGATCAGATTGACCCAGCACCCTCAGGAACGTGTGTTTAGAAGAAGCCAGATTCTAACACGCCTACCTGGCAGGGCGCTGCTCTGTTGCACCGCACTCAGTGCAGCATCCTGCGTGGCCAAGTGTCAGGCTGCCAGTCTCACGCAGTGCGTCACGGACAAGAAGCCCGCCGTGGCCGCGGTGCAGGTGCACAAGCTCGTCTTCCTCCTCCGTCTCAGCCTGCGGGCGCTGGTTCTCCTCCTCAAGTTCGGCCCGCTCCTCCTCCTCTCCCCGCTGACGCTGCTCTCCTCACGCTTCGCGTCCGGCTGGCTGGACGCCCTGCTGTGGGTCACCGAGTCGTCGGGGCCCACCTTCATCAAGCTGGGCCAGTGGGCCAGCACCCGCCAGGACATCTTCTCCCAGGACTTCTGCAGGCGCTTCTCCCGGCTGCACGTGGAGGTGCGCCCTCACCCCTGGGCCCACACCAAGCTGTGCCTGGGCAGGGCCTTCGGTGAGGCCTGGAGGAGGCTGTTTGTGTTCCAGAGCAAGGAGCCCGTGGGCTCGGGCTGTGTGGCCCAGGTGTACCGGGGCTGGGCCCGGGTGGAGGCGGTGGAGGACCCGGCCTTCCAGACGCTGGTGGAGGAGATGGAAAGGGAGGACATGCTGGAGGCCTGGGAGATACCCGGCCTGGGCGGGGTGGCCAGCTCCCTGTGGAGGCTGTGGAAGGGCAAGGAGGAGGTGGAGGAGGAGATGCATCTATCGGAGAAGGGGCAGCCAGTGGAAGGACATTTGATACCTGTGGCTATCAAGGTGTGTGGGAGGTGGGATCTTACTCAGATGTTTTTCAGATGTGCTGTATGATGGATGGATCAACCTACCAGACCGGTGAACTGTACCAACTGGTGGACAGATCTATCCATCATACAGTACACTCCCATGTGGGATGTCAGTCGATTCTGATCTGCTTTGGCTGATCAGAATGGCTAATCAACACTTAGAGGTGAAGGCGGGCGCCCTGTCCCCTGTGTGATTGACCTGTGTTGACGTCCATCCTGAATGATGTATATCTACATTGTGTGTCTTTGGAGGTGCTCCACCCGGGGGTGAGGAGGCAGGTGGAGATCGACCTGCTGCTGATGAGAGCAGGCGGCTGGCTCTTGCATCGTCTACCTGGCCTGAAATGGCTCAGTCTGCCAGAGATAGTGGACGAGTTCGAGAAACTGATGACCAAACAGGTAGGAGTAGGTAGCAATAATAACAGTACTCCATAGTTAAGTAAGCACCTTTTAATGGTGTTAGATTTCAGCTTATTTCTAAACTGTTTGTATAGACTCTGTGTTGTGTATTTTTCGCCGTAGTGGAAATCAAGACCGCTTGACAGGTTGGATCAGAGGGTCGAATAGATGGTTTATTCCAGGATGTAATACAGCAAGATACATTATTATAGATACACTATAGATTATTAGGTTGAATAATAGTGTGGTGGATGGGGAGCAGTTTCCAGACGTGCTCCTTGGCTGTCGATCCCTCTTCTCACCAGACCAATGGTTTGGGTGCGTATTATAATAGAGAATGAATATGAATAATCAAAATAACAGATGCAGTCTCTCCTATGATAAGGTATATGGCCCTTGCTATGTCCCAGACGACCAGGTTTGGTCGTCCTTGTTGGGACATAAACAAATGGAGGGTTGTTGGAAATAACGCCTTATATCAGTTGGAAAGGTTCCTGGACTAAGAAATATGAACATAGAGAGACACTGAAATACATTCTACATTCCTCCCTCTTGATCATATTAAACATTGTTTAAAGATCACCCTGTAAATGATAATTAAGTGTATCTACTGTTAAACACTTGATTAAACCAAAACAGATTTAAAAATGGAAAAATAAAGGAAATCGACTGTCAAATCACCTCCCTCTGCTCGGCAGTGAAGCTCCAACAACTTTAATACTTCTCACTTTTCTCCCTGTAATAAGATTGCACAACAACATCACAAACAATACCAGTAATATCAAAGCTCAATTGGTGTTGAGTAGGCAGTTGGAGAGTTCTTGAGTTCTTTTCCAGGTGTTGGTCACCGCAGGTGTGATGGGGATGAAAGTTTTTAGTAGGGCTAAGACACAGTTCAGTTCAGGAGGACCCATCAGTGAAGAAGACAAAATCATGGTTGTGGAGAGGGTCTTCCTTGACGAAGTGACCCACCCTGGTCAATTAGCGTTATCAAGTCCTCACACACATGGTCATCCCTTTCGTTCATTGCATCGCTGGGGGCGATCATTGTGGAGATGTTCGAGACTGATGCTTTCTGGAGTGAAATGTTAGGAGATGCCAACACAGCTTGCCAGTTGTGACGCATGGGACTTTCCTTCCGGCCAGCAGGGCGGTGACAGAGTGTGGGCACCGGATGGAGAGTTGCTGATCTAGCACAAGATTGTTCACTAGCTGGATGGCAAGGTACACTACTTGTACCACTCTCAAACATGGACCAAAGCCCAAGGCTGTCGTGTCCATTTTGGCAGAAGAGTAGCCCACCATAGCCCACCAAGTCCTCTGTGTTCCAGCACTGAAGTCATAAACCTATGGTTCTCGTTGACAAAGAGTGTGATGGGTCTGTGGACGTTTCGAAGTCCTAGCACTGGTGTTTCACTCAGATGTTGCTTCAACTCCTCAAAAGCTTTTTGTGGTTCGTCTTCCATCTTGATCTTAGCCTTGGAGTCTGGGTCGTCCTTTCAGCAAGTCAGTGTAGTTTTCCACCCAATTTCTGTTGTAGTTGCATACTCCCAAGAATGCCCGTTAGTTCTTTGACTATTTGGGGTTCTGGCGTTTTCCTGATTTCGCATTTTCCTTGTGAGATTTTCTGTCCAACTACCTCTGGTTGAGACATTTGTGCCTTGTCGTAGCTCAATTTGTGACCTTTGTCGTGGAGATAGTCAATCAGTGCCCTTAAATCCTTGTCATGCTCTTCTTCGGTCTCTGAGGCAATCAGGATGTCGTGTCGATGTGATGACTGCTGAGGTGCTTCTGGAAGGGTCAGGTGTCCTCGCAAGACCTGGTGATAGATGGTGGGGTCTCGCCCATGTATACTACATCCATCGTGAAGGCCAGCCAATCTTGACACTCGGCAACCACAGGGCTCAGATGTGTGAGGCATTGGTTCGCCAGACGATAATCCACCGTCAGTCTCCATGAACCATTTGGTTTCTTCACAGGCCACACCGGGCTTTGAAGGGTGATTGAGTCTTGATGATTCCCTGGTCATTCAAGTCTTTGATGATTGGTCTTATTCCATCTACGGCAGCTTTGTTAAGTGGATATTGTTTGACACTTGGAGGCATTCTTCCTGTTAACTTCACTGGTTCCATGTTCAACAAGCCACAGTCGGTCTTCCCCTTTGCGTACACGGGGTGGTCCTGAAGGTCCTCCCTCTGGAGGATCCTCAGATTCATCACCCCTCCCTCCTTGAAGTCGAGGCTAGAGAACACAGCAGAACATCCATCCCTAGAAGGGCTTCCTGGATATCGTCTCCTGTCAACAGCTCTATTGTTATCTCAGTGGATCCAACAGCAAAGTTGATGGGATCTGTTTGTGAAAGCTGGAGGCAGTGCCCTCCAGCACTGCAGGCCATCTTCTTTGTTTTTGACATGTGGAGTTTGAGAGATTTCAAAAGTCGTAGTGGGATTGTAGTGATTTTGTCACCAGTGTCAATCAGGAAGTCAATTTCACATTGGTGTTCAATTAAGGCAGTTACGTAGAAGCTGTTTTTGTCTTGTCGAATGGCAGCGGCTATCGCACGAAGCGAGGGGACTTCTAGTCAATCTTTATTGTTGTGTTCCGACAACGAATCACACAGGCGGCTGAGTTCGTCAGTACTCTTCTGATAATAACAATCATGTGTGGGGGAAGTTCTTGATTTGTACTGACATAGCAACTCAGAATAATGAAGACTTATTAATAAAGGGAAAATAGTATAATCGAAAGTGAGTCTCTGCACAGAGAGGCCACACAAAAAGACAAGCATACAAATGTTGAAGTGCTGCAGTGAGCCCCGAACAGTGGGCACACTGAAATGCTACTGCTCCTTTCAGCCATGCTCCGAGGTAGTCCTGATATTCCCGTGTCTGAGGCCGTCTCAGTTCCCCTCAAGGACGATCAGAGCGATACAAACAGTGAAATGGTTTCTATAGATAATGACTAAAGGGGTCACAGTGTCTTAGTGTCTTGCAAACAACATGTCTTATGGACATTTCCAGTACAAGTGTTTTAAAAAAAAAACAGGAAAAACTATAAAAATAATCAAAGCAATTCAAACAAAAAACAAACACACTTCCTTCAGATTGACCTCCGGTTCGAAGCCACCAACATCGAGAGGTTCCGGGAGAACTTCCAGGACGTGGAGTACGTGAAGTTCCCCACGCCCCTGAGGCCGTTCGTCACCAGGAGCGTTCTAGTAGAGACCTTTGAGGTGGGTCCACATCAGTCTGGCTCAATGTTCATACTCCCTGTAACCCAGCACGCTGTGACACAATAGGGTCCTGTGTGTTTTCCAGGAGAGTGAACCCATAGCCAACTACCTGAGACCAGAGGTGCCCGCGCACGTGAAGCAGAGGATAGCCCGGATGGGGATCGATACCCTGCTCAAGATGGTGAGATGCATGCTGGGATGCCGGCTCGCTACTAAGATGCCCCTGAGACATTATGAATGCGCTTTTCTTTTTAACCTTATAGCACATGTGCGAACATCATACGGTATTTGTGTGACGCCGGCACATAGCACACATATTCTAATGTTTGTAGGTGAGAGTGCACGAGTTTAGCACATGAACGCGAGTGGCTATATTTCCATCACTGTATCGAATACCACTGCAACAACAACAATCCGCCTCTCCCTCCCCCCGTCGCCATCCCCCCCTCCCGGACCTGCTGTAGGTGTTTGTGGACAACTTTGTCCACGGGGACCTCCACCCGGGGAACATCCTGGTCCAGCGGCCCCACCCGGAGGAGGCAGACCTCCAAGGCAAGACCACCCTGACGGACCTGTGGGACACAGTGGTGGTGAGTGTGCGGCCCCAGCCCTGCCCCTACCAGCTGGTGCTGCTGGACGCAGGCATCGTGGCCCAGCTCAGCCACCGGGACCTGGCCAACTTCAGGGCCGTGTTCACCGCCGTGGTGCTGCGCCAGGTCAGGGACTTCTGGCCACTACTTTGCACTACCTTGTACTGCTTTAAAGACTTGATTTTGTATTTTGTATAATTTGATCTATGGTGCTAAGTGCCTGACCGTGATACATGTGTAAAAGGATGGAGGCCATTGATAAAAATGCATTTAAACCTGTACATATACAAGTTAAACAGGTCAACAGACATTGACGTCTGTGTCTGTGTGTGTGTGTGTGTGTGTGTGTGTGTGTGTGTGTGTGGGTGTGGGTGTGGGTGTGGGTGTGGGTGTGTGTGTGTGTGACAGGGGGAGCGTGTGGCAGAGCTCATCCTGAACCACGCCAGGGCTAACGAGTGTCGGGACGTCCCACGCTTCAAGCGGGAGATGGCCCAGCTGGTGGATGGAGCTCTCAGCACCAACACCCTGTCCCTGGGAAAGGTAGACCTTTTCCCTCGGTCCCCAGCACGACTTGTAATAAGTGCTCAATGAGTGGCTTCAGTATTATATGAAGATGATTAATGTGAACTCCACCAACCAGTTGGAGTTTATTGTTTATTGTTTAATTAGCTATTAAGCTATAGCTATTATACGTCCCACTTTGGTGACAAAGTGGGACGAGCTAGTCCTAACCCTGGGGTCCACATAGAAAGACATAAAACATAACAATACACAAGATACAAATCATAATGCAGTTAACAATGATCATCTAAAAGCAGTGAATCATTATGAACATCAAAAATTATTCAGAAGTCAATGCCAGTGATAAGTAACTTTGTTGTTAAGTATTTTGGTTGTGGTTGTTGTCGTTTAGATCAGAGTGGCTGAGCTGCTCTCCAGAGTTTTTGGTCTGCTCATCACACACAAGGTAATCCACTTTATCCTTTTCACCTTATTATTTATTGCCTTATTTACATGTATTTTGTTATTTCAACCAGGTCCATAATGAGCAGGTAGGAGGTTCTTGCACAAGAATGCCTACGGGGTTAGGTTGCGGACATGGGGGGGAATTTAACCCACTTCCTTTTGGCTGGGAGTCCCTTGCCACGACACTACCCTGCCGCCCAATCAAAATCATTGAAATATGAACATGGTTGTCCTATCCGTTCTGATGGTGGGTATTGGTGCTGTATTGTGTGTAACCCTGCTGCTTGTGGTGGCAGGTGAAGCTGGAGAGCAACTTTGCGTCCATCGTCTTCGCCATCATGGTGCTGGAGGGCCTGGGTCGCTCCCTGGACCCCAACGTGGACATCCTGGAACTGGCCAAACCCATGCTGCTCAAGAACTGTGCCTCAATGCTGTGATACATGCGCACACACACTGACACACACACTAACACACAAACGGTTATGAATATAGATACACACATAACATTTGTGGTTTTGTCTTATCTCGACCAAGGTCTTGTTGACACCATTAATTACCTCATTTAATTGTACGTCATTTGAAATATTTATCTTTTTAATTTAATGATTTCTACCAGTCCTTGTGCATATAGATCAAGTTCATATGCATAATTTTGCAGACAATCTCGTTAAGCACAGAGGAACCGTGATGCTTTGACAAGCTGATGGAAAAAGTTGTTTGAAAGTGTGTTTCTGTCATGATGGCTACAGTAAGCCAATCAGAGAAGAGTATGAATTTTTACTGTAAAACAAACCAGTTGCATGCTCATTTACTTCTCAATGACTCATCCATCTTGTTTAGGACTGTTTTATAGCAGCACAGACAGTGTCGTCTAATGGCGGAATCCAAACTTTTGCTTCCATTTAAATGGTACCTGCATTCCTGAAGCCAATGAGAACATGTGAAGGTTTCTTAAAATTGCCTTGCTAAGGGCACATCTGTCTGCATTCAATGAATTGGCGGCAAAGTGCGCAAAATTATCGAAGAGTGGAAATGGAAGTCAGAGTTGACTAAATGTGACATTGCTTCTTGGAATTAAAATTGGAACATGTGCAATTGTTAATGTTTTGCCATGTCAAACATTTTGTTATTAGAGAAATGCATATTTGCATATATAAGTTATTCAACCATTTTATTTGAATGGTGTGAAAAACTATTTTATTCTCATTTGACTGTATTTTTTATATTTAAAAAAGTATATGTACTTAATATGCAGCAACGGTAATTAAATCAATAAACTGAGTCAATCATACAATCTGCTTTGCTTCCTCATTAAAATGGGACCATAGTCGTAGTTTGTAGTAGTAGTATTGTGATGCATGTAGTCTCACACAATATAAACGTCAGTTTTAGCGGTTACAAGGTGACCTTGGTTCGATCAAGGAAGGGCAACACCACACTGGGCCTGTCCAGTTCAGTCTGGAGCCAGCTGAAATGGATCCGTAGGGTGGCATCAGGTGGCAACCTGATGGAATGGATGTTGAACTGAGGGTTATACACTTGGTGGTAACAGACACCACATGAAGGCCACAGTTTCCAATAATTTACAATTTTATTAAATCTGTCAATGGAAAAACGGAAACGAAGACTAAACACAGGCTAGAGACACCAGATTCTGTGTATATCATCAGGAAGAACAGTCAGCATGGCTGAGAGAGTGAGATCAGGAACATTTGGTGCAATTTCACTTTTTCTTTTTAATTATAATAGACTCTTTATTGCAAAAAACGGTTTGATCATTGGTGTTTTTTTGTTCTTTTTTTTTAGGTCATCGTCACAGACTTGACAGAGCAGCACAGTTCATGAAAACAAGGGAGAGGTGACAGCTGCGTAGAAAAAACGGATCTGAGGGTTATTAATAATAATAATTAATAATAATTACAAAAGAAATAAAATCTCTTTAACAGACAAACACAATCACCTCAATAGAAGACGAGATTCGGTCACGGTTACAACAACCAGAGAAATGTTTTCATTTTTTCTCTTTTTTTAAATGAATTAAATAGTTTTTAAAAATATCTCACAATTTACTTATACTCATCTTTTTTCATTTATTGCGAAAAAAATAGGCAACTGGACTAATTGTGATGATACGGCTATGTGTGTACCAATGTAAGTGTTTGTGTGTGTGTATGTGTGTGTGTGTGTGTGTGTGTTTGCGTGTGTAAGAGAGATATAGAGATACGGAAACAGATAAGTGGTGTGATAAAGTGGAACGTCTTGGAGCGTTGGCACAGAGAGCTACTGCAGTGTGCGAGGGGCAGTACTCTCATTCGACCGCCAGGTGGTGCAGTTCGCCTGAAATATTCCACCTGCCGACTTCCACGACTCTTCCCAAATGAACGGGGAAGGAACAGTCTCCCGGCAAAAACACAACCTCTCTTATCGGAATGATAGTTGGTAAGGGGGACTTTGTATTGTGTATCTTTGTTGCCAGGTCTCGACTTTATTTATATACAAAGATCCCTGAACGAGATCTTCAAAGACAAGTGCAACCTCCGCTTTTGACCATTGCTGCACTGGCGAAAGGGGATTTGGGGAAAGTGTATTCCATCATTGATTGACTTAAAGAGGGAACAGGCCACAGCATGGGTCACAGGGAATGTTCTGGGGTTCTGAGCTGGGGAACAGCAAAGTCGGGGAAATGCTGGGAATGGAGTCAAGGACCCGGGAATGTCTAAAGTGTATGCGTGGGAAGCAAACCGGACAACCTGTCAGTTTGTGACCTTGCCTGCAAACAGGGATCACCAACGGCAGAAGTGAGAGGCCAAACCGAAGAAAAGCAAAAAGCAAAATGCACTTCTTATAAATAGGCATCATTCCTTCATCCATGACTTTATAAATCAATCCATTCATGCCGATCGATCAGTCTCTCCATGCTTGTGTGTAGTTTATATGTTTCCTCCTGTTGGGTGTTTCATGACAGGAAGGGAGAGGGAGGGGTCTCCTCTGCCTTCCGACTGTAGGACTGGACTGGAGATTGTCTGTCTTCGGGTGTGTGAGATAGTTCCACAGTCTCCCCCCCACACCACCACCACCACCACCACCCCCCACACTCCAAAGGGGTCTGGGGGTCCAAACTGTTTACAAATGCTCCGGAAGGGAAGGGAGGAAGGGATGGGATGAGAGATAGCCAGAGAGAGAGAGAGAGAGAGAGAGGGGGGACTGGACGCACACACAGGCCTGGAGTACATTCGTCTCAACCCCCACAGTGCATCTGCTCCCAGCTGCTCCCAGCAGGACCCTCTACCGTCAGTCATTGTGATTCCATGCTGCGCATCCACCTGCCTTGTCAAACCCACACACACACACACTAACCAGCTCAGGAGGTGGGTGGTGGTGGTGGTGGTGGGGGTGATGGTGCTTGTGGTGGTGTTCAAAGCGGAACCTGGACCCGAACCTGGGTCAGGTCTGCCCGTGAGTGTGTGTCTGTGGGCACCATTCTTCATCTCACCTCAAACGACATCTCACCAACATCTCAACATGTTCTCACTTTTCTCACGTCTCGTCTTTGGCGCTCTCTGTCGTTCAGTGG
>OMLJ01099643.1:4965-16090 GCA_900302595.1 Gadiculus argenteus
GCCTGTTCATTTGTAGGCATAATAGCTCTATTCGTTTTGAAAAAGCAAAATGGCATGGTAGAGTACAAAGAGGCGAGACAAAACAGAAGGTTTATTTAGACATTTTTTCCAGCCTGTGAAATAAACACCTTTGTTTTGGATTAGTCACCATAGAAATTAAGGTTTCAATATTTTTCTTTCCTTCGCGCATTATTCCCCGTAGTTTGGCGGTAGCTTAACTGGTCAAATGTGTCATTCGCATACAGAGAGCTTAAACAAAGCCCATTATAGTGCTCCCCATTTTCATTAGCCAGTGTTTAGCCAATGAGAAACGAATGTGTTTCAGTGCCTCGAGACGCTCCCAAGTAGCCAAGCTGAGGTTCCCTGCTTGACCAAGCGTCTTGTTTGCTTATCCTTGGTAACAAGGGTCTGACGGTTAACGGTAGGTATCTATAGGACCAACGGCACGCATACCAAAGGCAGTTGCACACTACTTCGTTGGTCTCACATTAAAGTTTGATTTAGGATTTAAATTTGCAGATATAGGCCTACATATACAGCAGATTGGTAATGGTATATAAGCTATATGTAATCATATTATTGGATTGGCAGTTGCTTTTTTGAATAAAAAAATGTATGTATTATATTTATGAATAGATTAAAGCATATTTTTCTGATTCAAGATTACACTGTAATACGATACTGGTTATATTATTCATAATCATAACATAAACATCAGAACATCTATCACTTATTCTGTGATGATTTGGAGTAAGGTTTAGTTCAGACTGTCTATTTTTTTTCAGTATTTTGATTCTACTGACACTGCCAGAAGGCAGTGCTGTTCTCACTATATGTCTTTTAATACGATGTAAACAGGAACATCAAATCCATTAGAATTTGACTGCAAATCACTGAAGGGATTCTCAAGCTGGTTTGGTTCTGTATGTACAGTGATGTGGGTACAATACATCACCTTTTGAATGAGCTCCACGACACAGACTTACAATGATTGCAAATGAAAGTGTTCAAACATCAAAATGAATGGCCTGTCAATGAATAGCGTCTTCTTATCTTCATCAGTGGTGTGTCGAATCACCTCAGAGACAGCAGTACTGTAGCGTCAAGTAAAAGGGGTTGCGTCCTGTGAGCCCTCAGGTAAACAAAGTGAGTGAGTATGTTTAAACAGGTGTCAGAATGAGGGTCTTCTGGTCAGTCTCTGTCACATGAACCTGCTCTCCACAGCTGACCGTCACAAGAGTGGGAAAGTTTATGCAAAGGTCAGAGGGTCACTTCCTCTCTGTATTAGTTTAGGTATATTTCCTCCCTGGTCTTGCTTGTTACTTACTTCTACCAAGAACCACAATACCAACTTAGTACTATGACAGGACCATCATTAAGTGGTGCAAACTGTTCCTGGAGTAAATCGTAATCAAACCTGTATGATGTTCAGCTGAGCTCAAGCATCACACAGTTAACTAAGTTAACTAAACTGAATAGAAGACGCCGAAGAAGCAAATAAACACTACTTAAATGTAACTTAGACAGTTGTTTTGTACAAAAGAATAAACTTTATTTCAACCAAATGCTATCGATGTCATTGATTTCCAGCAGTTTCTTTGTTTAGATTCAACGCCAGTCTTCCTTGTTGAATAACAACTAGACACGATACAAGCATATCTAAAAAAATATAATTTATTTTTAATCAAAACAAAAATACAATACCACATGTTGTATGAGGTGAGGAATTCATGACATTGTTGCTTGCGCCATTGTTTGTCAGTGTTGTTAAATGTGTGCCCCGAAGGATTGCAACATGTGAGGTATGTAAACAGGAACACAATGTAAACAAATGCTTAGGCAGTATTATTTACTTGGCTGATTGACAGCTCTGAGTTGTTAGCTTAGCAGGCTACCTCAGAAAGAGCTTGTTGAATCATTTACAGAAATAATGGCAACTTATTAGACGTCCATAAGCAGTAGTTGCCCACCCACACTCTCCATGCCCTCGGATCCATTTCTCTGCAGCATTACGTTACACTTTTTAGTCTCTGCACTGTATAATAGGCGATACATTAGGATGTCTTGTCACTTCTTGGCTTAAACTGTCTCTGGTCTCAGCTCTGGTTGGGTACCCAGCGAAAACGATATCCTCCCGTCTGAGTCCTTGACGTGAAAGCGTGTCCGTGGGGAAACACCTGGGTCTTTATGGTGCAGTGATCTTGAATGGACGTTCTGAAGGACGAGTCGCAGCCCTCCGAGTCGGTTCCGTCCGCGCTCGCGCCCCCACCTCCGGACCCCTCGGCGATGGAGGTCTGCAGGCCTGCAAAGGCCCCGTACACGCGCACGTGATCAGAGGCCTGTGGTACACCCGGTCCCCCGGGGCTGCTGCCGCGCAGGGCGGCGTCGCACCGCGTGCTCATGTCCCTCAGGATGTCCTCCACCGAGCCCGAAGGCACACCTTCACCTTCAGCATCCTCGCTCAGACGCTGCCGCTTGTGGGGACTGCTGGAGGTTTGGTCGCAGGAGGCCAGCGCCGGCTCGTGCAGATAGGGACCGCTGACTGTCATCAGCCTCTGGGAGATGGGAGAGTAGTGACGTACACGTTATGTTTCATCTGTTAACCGGGTTGATGTATGGACGACGCTCATGTGGCTCTATGTCTTTAGGGATTTCGGAGCAGATTCTTACCTCCAGCACTGAGGCCAGGTGCTTGGCTCGGCTGGCCAGCTCTCTCAGGTGGACGTTCCTCTCTTGCAGGGACTCCACCTCTCCCTGTTTACTATGTAGAGTCTCGTGGAGCTGGAGGAAAATTCAAGAAAAGTACGTTTCAGTATTCAGATTGTTGTGAACTCGCAATATAGGCGTCCTCTCTCTGAGTAAATGTTTCACAATTTGTTTTGTTTTATGCAAAAGATGAATGAATTATAGCTGAAGGACAGAATGGGATGATCCCCTCCCCCTAATGAATACATTCATAATAAATGTCCAAAGCAATTATCATTATAACCACTATTTACCCGATGGTTGACTTGTGTGGAGTTGTGTAACAGCCAGCCTTGGTGCTTGGCCATGCCCTTCCAGGAAGCTCCATCCTCGGCATTGTGGTGGCCTGGCTTCAGGGAGGGGGGGACAGCCACAGGGCTGTCCTGAGGAGGGAAGTCTTGTTGAGGTGTGAGAGGGGGGATGATGCAGCCCTGGAAAGGGACCAGCCCCACCGGAGACAGACTGCTCTCCAATGAGCCAGGAGACTCTGAGGATGAGTTACATTGGATGAATCAGTATTTTGTATACCTTCTTCTATGCACTACTACAGCAACTGCTGCCACCACTGAAAGGGTGCTTCGGTCTATGGTTCTTCCTCTTACCTGCCATGAAATCCAGCCCGTACTCTCCAAAGTATTGGTCATCTCCATCAGACTCGTTCACCTGTAGATGAGAAGAAACAATGTTATTAATTTGAGTCCAATATGAAACATAGGCTACTGCAAAAAGTGTTGTCACAGAAACATTCATGCTCTATTTAAATCTACCTGATAGTCCCACAAGGACCAAGAGCAGTAATGGAGATCTCTGGAGAAAAACGCCGTGCTTTCCATTGTGGAATAAGACTTGTTGTCGTGTGGTCACGCAATCGGAAACAAGAGCGTTTCTTTTGACCGTCTGAGGTTTGTGGACATAACTTGTGAGGTCGAACGAATTAGGGGAAACGTGGCACGAGCACGCTACGCTGCGATTCGTGCAGAATGCCATCACTCCGTGTCACGCGTCAAACATTAACCGCGTCTATTTCCACCTATTTTCAACGACGCCAGTGTAGCATCCAACACTCTCACTGCCCTTTTCTGTAATAGCCAATATCTCGTCATAATTATGTACAGGGTACAACCGTTGACAATTACAGCAAAGAAAAAAAAAGATTTACTAAATGAAATTGTCCATACCTGTGAACCAAGAGAGTCACTCTCCCTGTGCAGGACAGATGCGCAATCATCCAGATCATCCCACGCAATTGTTGCAAATGCTATAAAAGAAGACACCCAATGTTAGTAGATAATTAGTCCTACGCATCTAATACATTAGAACAGAATATGCGTCTTGTGACACACATGGCTTTTGTGTTTGTTTACCTTGCTCTACGACGCATTGCATCTTGTCGACGAACACAGGGTCCGGACTGCTGCTCCTCGGCATCAACACAATACCCTGCGTGGAAAAATATATATTATTATATATATCTCAGCAACAATATCACAGCAATCATTGTTAAATTCACGATATGCTGATGGAGAGAAGATGCAGTACTGTAGCCTACCTTTTTCTTTGCTCTCCTGCATAGTGGACCCATTTTTTTGGGAGAAATACTGCCAAGTGATTTTCTCTCCTTTTGCATCTTAATGAATCAGTGTGCGGCTACGGCGAAACGGCTGAAGACTGGTGAAGTAAATGCTGTGTTTTAAAGTTAATATAGTCGACATTTTCCCGGTTCATGTGGCTGAGTGCCGCGGCACCACGTTTTTAGGCCAATCACCGCGTTGGAACGCGTCTCCAGGGAGCGTGTGCGTCCTCGGAGATTAAATGTGTGCAGCATAACGGTTTTCCTGGTCCGGTGTGGAGTGGGACCGCGCTGAGTCGCGCCACTTGCAGGTGCCAATCACCGCCGTGCGCTAAGGGAACACATTTTGGGTGACAAATGTTGGCGCGCTATGCGAATGCATTTCGTAAGGCAGACTTTTGTTATTGAGGGATAGCCTTCATCGACAACGTGTGCGTTAATGTTGATTTACGATTTGTTTAAAGTGCATGACCTCGATTGATTACGCATAGGAAAAGGAAATGGAAGAGAGCAATTACTACAGACAGTTCGACAAACAATCGTGACAAATGTCTCTGTTTGTACACAAACACGAGCGTGTCTGTTTGGCCCTCGACGCTGAATACACCTGTGTGGTCGTCAGTGTGACAGCTCTAGTCTGTAGGTTATGTCTCTCTGTCTATATTTATATTTGTCTATTTTTCAAGAATAAACGTGGACTGATACATTATGGAACATGACTTTATTTGACAAAATATGCATTGATAACATGACATGACAATAGATACGAATAGGATAAACATTATTGGACGTTTATGTAGAAAAACACAAAACACTCAAAAACAAACACTAAAATGCAAAATATTCAGAGCATGAGAAAATCAGAATGAGATACGCTTACACCAAGATTTGAAAATAACAAGATTGCTTCTTATTCACTCAATCACAACAACACCATGAACATACTTTTTCGTGAAATGCTATTCAGTTCCATTGCTAACATTCAAGTGAAGAGGTAGGCTCTCAGTTAGTAGTGCATTACATTTCATTTATTTAAATTGTTTTAATAATTGGGATTTGCATACAAAACAAAAAAAACATGGTACAACGGTACAATACTAGAATGAAAACTATTCAAGCTCACATCGACTATAAAAAAACATCTATGAGGTATATTCAAGACAACAATGTCCCCTTCACTTCATAAGCCTCACTCTGATGGCTGTAAACATTGAGATTGTGCAGTGCATTTCCTCATCTTCTAAAGATTAACATGATTAGTCATTAATCATTGAAATACTGGATCGCAGCGTTGACCTCCTGTGACAAATCGATCTCATGAAGACGTCGTCAACATTGCCTGTAACGTCTCTCGGTTGAGCGACACCAGCAGCTTCAAGTTCTCTGTGCATTCCAGGGCGAGGTTTTGGCTGTGGCTATGCCCACCGTCCAGACCCCCAGACGGGGAGCCCCAATCCGCTGAGCGACCGGGGCCGACGCCTGACTGGTCAGGGGCACTGTCCATCCATGACTGCTCGTCCTCTGAGACCTCGCTCTCAAATGTCCCAGAGAGTGTCCCGTTCTCTGACTGGATGAGGTCCTGGAGGTTGAGGTTGGATCCGTCCGACTCCCCTCCGGCTGCCAGGAGCTCTGAGGAGAGCCTCATCGCACAGGTGGCCGTCAGGGAGGGCAGATACCTGTTGAAGGCGTAGTCCGCCAGGCTCAGCTCGCATATCCTCCTGGCGAGGTCGCTGCGTCGCGGGGAGCTCTTCGTCTCCCAGGGGGCTGACGGTGACCCGCGGCCCGCTCCGAGGGGCGCGGGCCGGGCGGCCTCGCTGCAGAGGATGTTGTACTCCAGGAAGAAGGCCAGGGTGGGCGCGGCCAGGCGGAAGTGGAGGCGGAGCAGGATCAGGCACTCCAGGTTGCAGAGCTGCTCCTTGGTGAAGGCATGGCAACACAGGCCAAGGAGCTGGCTGATCCGCGGGGAGAACACCTCCACCTAGGGTAGGGGTCGGGGGTTAGCGGGTTACACTTAGGGGGAAGAGGTTTAAGCTTATGAGGGTAAGGGTTGGGCGGAGTAAGGGGTTTGAGTGTTAAAGGATAGGAGGTTAGGGGATAGGGGTCAGGGGTAAATGGGTTAGGGGTTATGGTTAGTTAATACTTAGGGTAAAGGGATAGTGGGTCAGTGGGATTAGATGGTTAGGGGTTAGGGGGAGATGGAAGATTAATACAGGTAGATAGGGAGATAGGGAGGATAGGGAGGGGGAATGCAGCACACACAAAATCATGCACACACACACACACCGACCCACACACCTGTTTACTAGCAAGTAGTAGGGCGGTGACCCCCAGGAGCTGGAAGCAGTCAGCAGCAACAGCTGTGGACGCCAGGAACCGGTCTATGATGTTCACTGCTAGACAGCAGCACTCGAAGGACAGGCGGAAGTACTTGTGCACAGGGATGAGCCAGCTCACCAGCTTACAGCGCGCCTCTGGAGTGACCTGCATGGACACATTCAATGACACAGTGCATACGGCTACAGTAAATATTTAGCACGGGATATTCAGCCGGTACTCAGATAGGACAATGGACGAGATTTTGGTTCTAACATCATTCTGTAATTAGTCATTTCAATGTACAAAAGGCAAAAAAGTGAATATATTATTAAAGTGCATTGAAACAATAACTGCTCAATATTTGCGTCTTGGCCCACCTGTGGCTGGCGCGCCAAGCACTTGGGTAGATGGAACTGCGTCTCGTTGTCCTTCTGTATCTGGTACCCGACGTTCCCGTAGTGCTGCAGCCAGGTGAGCAGACAGAGCTGTCCCGCGGAAGTCGTCCCCTCACCGGATAACACAACTGTCCCAACAGGGCTCTGGGCGCTTAAATCCTCCTCGATACCAGAGTCGCTCAGTCTCGACGTGATGGTCTGTTTTCTGTGTCTCTTTGCTTTCTTTTGGATCGGCGAGCGAGTTTTGTTTTGAAATTCATGACCGTAATTTGTCGGCGATTGTTTGCAAACTACCGCAGGAGTCGCGTTAGGTGTGTTGTTCGCCATTGACACCATTTTCTTATCCTTTTTTTTTTTAGAAAGAAAAAAATGTGTTGGCCCCGTCTGCGTGCGCTGGCTGAACTGCCGATGTGTAATCCACACCCGGGCTCTACCGCTACCCATTCAATTACACGTGACGTTTTCCCGGGGTTCAGCCCGCTCGCAGTCTCAAACCCAGCACACAAAAGGTCGCCCCGCGCCGCGCAGTTGACGCGCGTCAAACGGCGCCCCTAGCACCAATAGGAAGCGTCGCGCAGCAGCGCCGTTGTGCTTATGTTTTGAGAGCAGCAGATCAACCAACATAGTCGCTATAGGCGATCATAACGTTATACTACATACATATAGGCCTACTACATATATGGTCCTGATGCCCATGTCCTCTGTGTGTGCTTACAGTGATAGTCACATTAATTTATAGTTACGTTATGTACTGTCGGGCACAATTTGTTTACGGTATAGTCACTTTATTTACATTTATTTACAGTCATTGCTCTTTTTGCATTGTGGAATTATGAATATACTGCATCAATCTCCATATGTACAGGACCTTGTATCAAGCCGGGATGTAAAAAAAAATGCTTAGTGCCTTTTGCCTTTTTGGCGCTGCGCTGGGCGGCCGGTGTGCTGGGCTTCACTCCGACAGCGCGCCGGGCGTTGCCAGGGCAACCACCAATTCATTTTTGAGTTGTGACCGCAATCTGAGAAATCAGATCGGCTGCTGGCCGGCCAAGCCAGCATCATGTGTTTTGATTGATGCGTTATCAAATATGTTTGAGTTCGGTAGAAACTTTATGGTGTAGGCTACGTGAACCCAGTTTCATCTGGTATTCAAACACTGAGATTTTAGTGTGTTTTGGGCTGAGCGCTCTAGGCAGGAGGGCCTGTTTGAGGGCCCAAATTTGTAATACGTTTTTAGTAGCCTACCGTCGTTGTGTAGTGCGTGTGTACAACAAACACCTGAACAATACTAAATTAACATAATATCTATTATGGTTTTTTTTTAAACCAGCCTAAATTGTATGCACCTGCACAATACAAATTCCAACCTGTTATCAAAAATAGTCCAATTGGGTGGGACACCACCAAATCTGGCAACATGGCAACAAATAAATACAACAAAGTTACAAAGATACAGTGCAAATTGTATCATTTACAAGTAGACGGTACTGAAAGTACAGATGAAAGAAATGGGGAAATTCCTTAATAAAGTAATAAACAGCCCAGCAGCAGTTGAAAACACAGGATAAAATACAATCATATATTCATGAATGAATAATACATATAATTAATTCAATCATTAAATCACCTCTTTAATTTACTTCAGATTCCTAACAGTAACAGTCCCAGATGCCCAGGTAATGGCAGTCCCTCCACTGGTCCAGAGAGAAGGTTGTGCAATGCTCCTGGAACAAGTCCCCCAGTAAATGGAAACATTTTACCGTCTGCTGTCCACATGCAGCATGATTTGTTGTTGATTAAAATAGGCACCGTTCATGCCATAACATTTAAATCAATGTCCTCTGTTTTTACAGGTTTGTGACCATCCCTTTTGATAGATAGACAGGTACCACACAGTTTATCTTTTAAATCGTATCTGAAACCAATTATAATGCAAACCACCAGCATGAAAGAAATGAAAACACTGATGTTTTGTTTCAAGCAGGGAAAATCGCTGGGTGACGACTGCCAATTACCTGAACAAAAGGAGAGAAAACAGTGTTATTCTACGTGGGATTTATACATTAACATGTTTGCGTGCTTGACAATCAAATATGGCAGCTCTAAAAAAACATCATAGCCCAAGATGGCTGAGTTGATAACACTCACCAAATAATTTGATCGTATCTCGAGCAGTCTTGACGTCTCCCTGCATGGCCAGACAGGTGTAGTTCCCTGGCTCGGTCACATTCAGGTCCAGATGCAGATGGTAATGGCCGCTAGTCTGTTTTGTTGCAATGAGCACAGCTCCGTCCTGGTTCTGCCACTCCAGACCCCTGGGCTGGGGACGTCCTCCTGTGGAGACACACGATAGCCTGGCCCAGCCTGAGGACAGGGGAGCCTCTTCGATAGTCAGCCTCAACTGAGGCTCCACAACTGTAGGGAGGAGGAGAAGGGCACTTTGTCAGGATAGAATCATGATACGTGTGGACTGGCCCAACACCTGCTAGGTCTACCTGATGGTCCCACACCTCCACCCTACCAATAGACCTCTGCTCTAGACCATGGAGAGAATATTTATGAACCAGTCTTAATGCAGTTAGATAGGTCGACAATGTTTTGGCTTCCTAGACTCAATACCTCATTGAAATTAGTGCTGTGAAACTGTTTTACAGTTGTTTTCAGTTTTACAGTGCGCTGTGAACCATTGTCCAATGTTCAGCCGTTGTTAAGTGTAATTCTATATGCGTGAATACCACATGAACATGTTTGTGTGCTTGACAATCCTCAGATGGAGCTGCTCTAAAAAAAACAATCATAACTCAAGATGGCTGAGTTGATAACACTCATCAACTAGCTGGATTGTATCTCTAGCAGGGTTCACATCTCCCTGCAAGGCCAGACAGGTGTAGTTCCCTGGCTCGGCCACCATCAGGTCCAGATGCAGATGGTAGCGGCCGCTACTGTCTGTTGAGTTTGTTGTTGGTCCTGCAGGGAGCACAGCTCCGTCCTGGTTCTGCCAAACCAGACCCCTGGGCTGGGGGCGTCCTCCTGTGGAGACACACAATAGCCTGGCCCAGCCTGAGGACAGGGGAGTCTCTTCGATAGTCAGATTCAACTGAGGCTCCACAACTGTAGGCAGGAGGAGAAGGGCACTTGGTCAGGATAGAATCATGATATGTGTGGACTGGCCCAACAATTGCTAGGTCTACCTGATGGTCCAACACCTCCACCCTACCAATAGACCTCTGCTCTAGACCATGGAGAGGAATATTTATGAACCGCTTTTTGCAGTTGGTTCTTAGGTAGACAATGTTTTGGCTTCCTAGACTCAATACCTCATTGAAATTAGTGCTGTGAAACTTTTTTAGTCGTTTTTATTTTATAGTATTTTAAGCCGTTGAAACAGCGCAAAAAACAAAAAGGCTAAAATCGAATGACAAATGGAAATCATAGCAGTTACAAAATAAAGTGTGAATGAGGTGTAATTCATTTATTAGCAAGGTCACTAGTGAAGAAATTGGGAGAGATATGAAAATGGTCGCCAATGTAAATAACACACTGGCTCACTTGGAAATACAAAAAAATTCTGAACTACCCCTTTAAAAGGTTGCATCAGCGATTCTAGGCCGAAATATAAATGATCACATTCATCTGATATTTCCTCACAATCCGCTAGCTGCCCGCCGGCTGGTGAGGCGGCTGTAGGCAGCCTGTGCTCCGAGATCACACACAAAAACAAATGGTACTACCAACCACTCCAAACCAAAATAAACATTGATCCAACCAATCACCGACAAGGGGCGGGTGTTGTGGGGTTTTTCATCCAGTAAGAACTATCACGAACGCAGCGCAAAACCCCAAAATGCGGATTGTGAGGAAATATCAGATGAATGTAATCATTTATGTTTCGGCCTAAAACAATCGCTGATACAACCTTTAACTTAAAAAGTTGGTAAGGTAAGAGCTAGGAGCGAGTGACTTGTACGAACCTGACCAAAACCGTACCAATTATCAGCTGGATAAAACTATCCAGTTGCTTGTGCAGGAGAATACACTTGTATTCTCCGCTGTCCTTCTCGGTCACATTGGACAAGATCACAGAGGCATATCCATCCTG
>OMLJ01100124.1:0-10744 GCA_900302595.1 Gadiculus argenteus
ACACACACACAGTGGGGGTAGGGTACTTAAAGTGACAGTGCTTCATGTGGTGAAAGTAAAGTAGCGCAGTGCACAGGGGGATGGGACCGTTTTAGAGAGGACTCTGACTCCCCGGTCCAGTCTGTCACATCCAGAACATTCTATTAGCATTCTGTGGATCCCAGAAGCATTCTGAGGATCATCGCTCTGGTTCCTCCACACCCACCCTTCTGCTCTGCTCCAACCTGACAGCAGCACACGATCTGGTCGCGGTTCGGTCAGCTGTGTGTGTGTGTGTGTGTGTGTGTGTGTGTGTGTGTGTGTTGGTGTCTGTGTCTGGGTCTGTGTCTGTGTGTGTGTGTGTGTGTGTGTGTGTGTCCTCCCCATCCATCCCTTTCCAAATGGTTTGTGAGTCACATAGGAAGGCAGCAGACGGTGCTTGCAGGCAAGCTGCCACCCGGCACATACACTGAAAGAGCCGTCGGCTCCTCTATAAAACATTACAGGGAGGAGCAGGCGAGGAGGAGGAGAAGGAGGGGCACAGGAGGGCGAGGAGGAGAGCGGGGGAATAAGTGTCAGAGCGCTGGTATTCCCAGCTCAGTGCCTGCTAGCATGGCCATAGAGAAGAAGCCCGGTGTGGTTCCGCCGTCGCAGGGCCCGCTGTCGTCCCTCTATGTGGACAGCCAGAGGAAGGCAAACGCTCCCAAGACACTCGCAGGTCAGTGGGGTTCCATCTTCAATCTGATCCATCTCCGGTAAGGAAAACAGGACGTGTGTCAGTATCCAGGATCCACACCGTGTCCGTATCGTCAGCACCTCGCGTTTACAACCAAGCTTTTGTTTGTTGTTGTTATTGTTGTTATTATTGTTATTATTATTATTCTTGCAGGGTCACCTGACCAAGGGTGATGACGCATGAGAATAAAACTCTGATTTTACCCAGCGATGCGTTTATCTTCCTCTGGGTTGTAATGATGAGCATTGTTGTCCCATTTTTGTTGACCAAATAACAAGCCTGGATCCACTAGGAAAACATTGATTGGCTCGGTACCCGTTACATAACAAACACTGGGCCAGCGGCCAGGCTCACACGGTTAACCCCCTTCCACCACGCAGATAGGGTGGTCTTCCTCTGCGTTGCATACACACCCAGCTCAGCCCTCCCATGTTGCGTGGCTCCAACCTCTCGCTGTGTTTATTCCTCCCATCTCCATGAACACCAGTCAGGTGCTGCAAACATTCCCCCTCTGTTTGTAGACACAATTGGCTGCAATAATGGCTCTTTCATTTTCATCTGGCCCCTGAGGGCCAATCTGGACCGATTTGGCCAGGCGCTATCACAAATGACACACAGCTTGCCGCTCCGTCTAAGACAGAGAGCTAGATGGTTCTCGGACAGGGCAGCATAGTCATGTGGCTTGGGGGGGTTGAGTGATTCCCAGAAAGGTGCTGAATTAGATCCTTAATATCTGTAATATCTGAGTATGGTCGTCACTGGAGAAAGATGCCACCCAGAAATCAATTACATGTCTGTACGACTCCATTGCAATCTACCTTTGGATAAAGCATCTGCTAAACGACAATATTATTATTGAGATATGAAAATGGGGTTACTCTGCTTTTGGCCGTGAGGGATCTGAAATTGTGGTCTGTGTTCTGACATGCAGTGAGCTTAACAGAGTAAGAGAGAGAGTGTGTCTTTTATTTACTCGCAAAACCACCAGACCAGCTGACTTAACACATTAGCTCTTCCCTCTGGGGTTAAGATGAAGAGGTCTATGGAGATATTCAGTGAAGTAGGGCATTGATACCAGAATTAAATAACATCTCATCTAAAAGGTTTAATCATGGACGATCATCACAAGCACCACAAGTTAATGGTATAAGCGGCAGTTTTGGGGTTTGAGTTAGAAACTCTAAAAGTCACTCCACTATGAGACTATGAGAGAAGAGGGAACATCTAGAAATAAACGTATAATAATAAACGAGTGACTGCAGAAGAAGTTTTCACCATACTTTCTTGGCCCCTAACAAGACTGAGAAGCAGGATCGATCTGCGAGGCTAACAACAGGTACGGACTCGCAGATTGAACACATGTGAGCTCCGAGTTCCATCACCATAGGTCAGAGGTCACCAGCACCAGTGGACTTTGGGATGGGAGTAATCGCACACTGGGTTTGAATGCATGAAACCATAGCTTCAGGAATATGTATGCCAAGGTAAGAAACTACTGTCTTCTCAATATGTTATGAACTTTTTTTGTTTGTTTCAGAGAAAAGAAATAATGCTAAACCAAATGCCCCGACAAAGAACAACACGGTTAGTCCGTCGACCATCAACAAATCTTCAGTCGGCCCATCAGGTCCCCGAATACTTGCAGGTTAGATCTTTCTCTCTCTGGATTTGCTGGATTTGCTTCTTATAATCACGGTGGCTCATTGTGGCAAAAGAGCTCAATTGGACGGCATAGTCTATTGATAGCCCATCCATCTTGTAAAGTGAGGGGTGAGGGGGTAAACTGTAACATGAACATGAATGTTGACCCATCTGTGCCTTCTAGGACCGACCGGGCCGAATGTGGACGAGCGTTTGAGGTTGGCCAAAGAGAGGAGGGAAGAGCAGGAGAAGCTCCTAGGTACGAAGACTTCGGTTTCTTTAAAAAAAATACATGAGGCACGGCCACAGTAGCATGTGAGAGGGGGACTCTAGCAGGCTGCTTTCTGCCCACAGCGTCTCGCGAGCTCGGCCGCCTGGAGAGGGAGCAGCGAGCCAGGAGATACCATGAGCTGCAGCTGGAGAGCCGCAAGACGAAGCTGCTGGAGCAGAGGGTGAAGGAGGAGGGGAGGCGTGCTGCCGTGGAAGAGAAGCGCAAGCAGAGACAGAGGGAGGAGAAGGTGAGTTTGTGTGAGGTTTGGAGAGGAGGGAAGGGATTGCAGAGGACAGAAGGGGAGAGGAGGAGAAGATGGGAGAGGAGAAGGGAGAGGGGAGGAGATGAGGCAAGGGGATGGCAGAGGAGAGGACAGGAGGGGAGGGGACATGAGAGGATAGAAGAGGAGAGGAGAGGACAATAGTGGATAGGAGAGAGGATGGGGTAGGAGAGGATGGGATAGGAGAGGAGGGGACAGGGGAGGACAGGAGGAGAGAAGAGGAGTGGAGATATGGCACAGGAGAGGAGGGAGAGGAGGAGATAGGAAAGGAGGCGGGAGAAGGAGGAGAGGTGCGAGGAGAGGAAGGAGAGAAGAGGTTTGGCTGTGTGCAGTCTCTCAGGTGATCAACTGGACCCTTTGACCTAGGATTGTTTTTCCTTGATTCAAAAAGGAGCGTTATGAATCTGCAGTACGCAAAACATTGGAAAAGAGCCAGAGACTCCAGCACAACCTCCTGCAGAACTCCAGAGGAAGACTCCACAAGAAGAGTGGTGAGGTGGCAGCTGTACCAGGCTGTTCTGTCTTTCTTCTTGTGTTCCTTTCTTTCCTACTTAACCCTCCCCCTCTTAGCCTTGCCTCTGCCTCTGTGTGACTTTGCTCACCCCAAAGCCTTTGCTTGCCTCACCCTGTTTGCTCTTCGCTGCACAATGCTCTCGGACAAACCCACCTGACACCAACGCTACAGCTCGCTACCGCTCCCCCCTGACGACGTGGGAGAGGAACCTGGTCAGTCGCCTGCTCACCCCTACATGTTCCTACCTGGCCAGGAGCCGGAGTGCTGCTTGTCTCTCGGGCCAAGAAGGTATTCATCTCCTGATAAGAGGACCGGTAGTCGGCCTCTTATGATGTGGTTACCTAAAGGAATTAATTTAACTGTAAATGCTTACTGGCTAGAAATGCATATGAAGCCAGCAGTTCAAAATGTAACCAAAGCCTGAAATTAAAACAACCTCACCATCTCTGGCGAGAAACAGTTAATGCAGTTACCCTCTTCTGATTGGCTCGATGTGGAGCACTATGCCCTCATTTGAGCTCACCAGACTCTTCTGGTGCAGGCGCTGCTGGTTAATTTTAGTGTTTCACGTCTAACTTTGTGACATTTATAGCACCGGGACGCCAAACACTGGCAGGAAACTGTGCTATTGTGACTAACATCGCTGTCCTCTCCTCCTCTCTTTATAATTGCCATTTCACAACCTACATCTGCGTTACATGTTCTCATTCATTTGCACAACTCTCATTTCTCTCAATAATGACAACAAAAACCCACAAAACACACTTGACTCCAGTTGTCCATGTTTGTCCTCGTTCAGTTTCATGCCACTCCATGAACACCACCCCCAAAAACAACCAGGCCATTCACCACCCCAAACCACCACTGCAGCAGACTGGGCCGGCCCGCCAAACCAGGCCAGCCGCACCCCCTAGCCCCGGCAGCAGCAAACCCAGAAGCCATAGTGTGCCACAGGTACTGGCCCACATTCTGGTCTGTTATTATCATCAAAGGTTCCCTATTTTAACACAGTTTCAGAGTGGTTGACCATTTCCAAACCATTTCAGAATCTATCCGACATGGTAGTGTCCATCCATATAGCCTGATAGATGGATCAACCCCGTGGCCCATTGGTGGACTGCACCAACTGGAGTAGTTGGATCCATCCATTATACATCTTTTTATCATTCCCGCTTGGGAGGTCACCAGTGGATAGATTCCGAAATGGCTTGTACTGACATGGTCAAATAGAAGTAAAATCCCCCATTGCATGCAGCGCTGCTGTAACGTCTTCTTAGTCACACTGGTGTTATGTCTTGATAATAATTTACTTTCTGCTGTAGGTCAAAGCAGAGAAGCAGAATCAGCTGGACAAGAAATCCAAAACTCGATTGAACGCAGGAACACCACCTGTCAGAGCCAGATCAGCACCAACTAAAGCTAACCAAACCACTTTAACCAAACCATCAACCCAACGGTAGGAACACAGCAGAAAAAACCTACTGACGTTCTGAACTACAAGTGGTACAAAGTAAACATTTAAAAATGCAATGCAAATGCTCAAAAAGTATTTGTAATATTACAACAAGAAACGTTAAGTGTACTTCTGTGAATGCCTCTGTGGATGTACTCTGATCAACTGCTCTTCAAGAACCCCCAGACGGCCAATCCGACGGCAGTCCTTTTCAATGCCGCCGGACCTCCCCTCCGTCCCAGAGGAAGAGCTTCCTGTATGTGTCCCTGCCTCCTCTGACCCTGCCCTGGATGACCCAGCACCCTCTGGCACCGCCCGGCCTGCCATCCTAACCCAGAAGCACCCACCAGGAGCTCTGGAAGCCGTGAAGGGTCGTCACAAACCTCTCCCTCGCTCAGACCCCTCGAGTGATTCCAAAACTAAGAGAGCTTCATCAAGGACAGAACCCGACAGAAGTAAGCCTTCCCTTTTGTAAATACCCATAATAGAGAATTGCCTTTTCTGATGGGCTCAGCTTTGAGCCAGGTGATTTTACATAGTACATACCCAGCTTGTGTGATGTGAGTTGGCTCAACTATAACATTTGTAATGTTACCTGAGGTTCCACCAGCCGGTGGCGCCCTCCCTGGGGCTGGACCATCTCTCTCATCTCTCTCTACTCTTTAAGGATCCCTCTCTCTCTCCTTCTGCAGGCGCCCCACAGAGCATTGCTGCTACTGTTGCGCACAAACCCCCTGAGGCAGCAAGCAGACCCTCCAGTGGGGGGCCCACGAAACGAGAGGAGGCCCAGCGTCTCCTGGGGGAGAGGAGGAAGGAGGCACGTCTGCAGCGGGAGCAGGAGGAGCAGAGGGAGAGGAGGGAGGAGGAAAGGTAGGAGTCGTGTGTGAGATGGATCAGAGCCCAGATACACTCAATGCCAGACAGCATGCATGCTTTGTAAACATGCTACATTGTCAACAAGTACACAACAATGTTATAAGTGCTGTGCTGCAACCAAACATGTGTGTGTGCCAAGCAGGGGAAGGTTAGCGTAGTGGTTAGGGTGTTCAACTCCTATCCGAAAGGTAATAAGTGAGATCCCCATCTCTGAAATGCCTGTAGGCATCCGTTACAAGCCATTTTTAAAATCTGCCCCTTATGACATCACAGGTGGGTGTGTCGACCTAGATGTGTGCTGGATAGATGAGCAACGTTTGCTACAGTCCACTGGGTAGGCTGGTAGACTGATCTATCCAGCACACATCTAGGTGTGCTGGATATCTAGGTGTGCAGCTAATCACACTACACCTGGTAGTGTGTCATGGGACCTTTAAGTACATAAATAACTTTTAAATAATAATACTGTAAGCTATGATCAAAAAGACGTGAACCAATGTATCAATGAACGTCCTTAACTGGCATGGTGGGTGCATCCAGCCGCAGGTGTAAGGAGGAGGAGCGGCAGAGGGCGGAGCAGGAGGAGCAGGAGGAGCTGAGGAGGGCTGATGAGCGGTCACGCCAGCAGGCTCGCCTCCACGTCGAGGTCCAGCGTTTGGTGGAGGAGAAGAGGAGAAGGGAGGAGGAGGAGCACAGGAGTGCGGAGGAGGAGCGCACTCAGGCCATGAGAGAAGCAGCCCTGCTCCAGAAGAAGGTAAAGCAGGCAGAAGCCCCGGAGGTTCAAACAGGCCCCGACCGGACGGTGACACCAGTGAAAACTACATGATAGGACTCTTATTTTCTGAACCTGAAATGAAACATTTATGTTGATACTTCAGTTTCCATTTGAAATTGATTAAAAATGGATTCTTTATAGATTTATTTAATTTCTGGAGTCTTTGACTCCCTTTTGTTCCCCTCTTACTCCTCTCCAGAGAGAGGAGGAGCAGGCCATTGAGAGGGAGAAGGCCGACCAGGTGAAGAGGGAGAGGCAGGACCTCGCCCAGAAGGAGGACGCTGAACGGCAGAAGAGGAGAAAGGTAACAAACATAACTGTGAAACACAGAGAGCAGTGTCTCGATGACGGACGCTAGACTATTTTTGAAGAGCTTACTCTTCCATGGTTTCTGCCTGTTCTGTGCTAATAATATGTCAGCCCATTTGGCACTTAATGCACTGTTAACCTTCTCAAGGTTTCTCCTTTAGGATTTTTTTTTATTTAATTGTTTTTTTTTGTTTTTTAAAGGTGACATAATATGTCACCTTTAATACGGCTTGTAATGGCTAATCACACTCACACTTGGTGTGCCGTTTTTAGAATCAGTCTCTTCTGACATCACAAGTGGGCGTGTCCACCTAGATGTGTGACGGATAGATGAGCAACTTTTGCTTCAGCCCACTGGGTAGGCTGGTAGACTGATCTATCCAGCACACATATAGGTGGACACGCTCACTTGTGATGTCAGAAGAGACTGATGGCTTGGCTTGTAACGGCTAACCACATTCACAAAATGTCACCTTTAAAGCTCTTGAAGAAGTCCTGTGGGCCTGTGAAGTGCTTAAGGCACATTTCCACCAGTGGGTGTGCTTCGGCCCAGCACACCTCAGCCCAGTAATGAAGGTGCAGTTTGGCCCAGCTCAGACAGTACCCTTATAGAGCTACAGCTTCGTAAGTATTGACATCATAGCAGCCTGACACAGTGTAGTCTGCAAGGAAAAAGAAGAAGGCACACAATGAACAAAGTGCAACAACGTAGGATGTCCAAGAAGGACGGCAAACTTTTGTGCAGCATTTTCTTCAATATGCTAAGCTTTCAGAAATACCTTGCGGGTACTGTGTTTGTTTGTTATTATCCCTGTTGCGTTGCACAACGGCGTGTACGAACGGCGTGTAGCTCAAACTTGTTGGCACCCTTTTAGACGTCTTGGTACCCCAATGGAGGAGTACTGCGAGATGAGTACGGCTAATCACGGCTAAGTCCGGACCCCACCCAATTTTGGCGGTGGAAACGCGAACTGTACCATATCGCTTGGTGGAAACACGGCATTAGAGTCTAGCTTTGATTCAGGGCTATGCAGATAAAATTAACTTTGAAAACTTCACAACTTTGAAAGGTTGAAATAAATGGACAAAGAAAAGTTTAATCCAAAAGGCATGTAGGACAAGACCAGGAGAAAAACTAAAAGTTGTTTGTATCTCTTGAACTTCACAAATGATATTAGGCTATTTTAAACTAAAATTTTAACACCAGATCCACTTTAAAAGATGGGGCATCTTTTTAACAAAGATGTTGTTTTTTCCAGCGCCTGGAAGAGATCATGCGGAGAACGAGGAGAACCGATGCAGCAGATATGGTGAGATCCAAGTAGAACTTTACTCCTGTCCACCCCTCAGGTAACAGCCTCTTGTATAACTTTCCACTGGTTGGCTTGTTAATGGGCAGAAACCTGCACCGGCCAGGATCGCTCTGACCGAAGCCCTACCGAAGGAGAACACAGAGCCTAACCCCAACGGCCACACCGGCCCAGGGCTCCGGCAGACGGCCGGGCTGAAGCCGGGTCAGCGGGGCGGGACGGGGATGGAGGACATGGTGCCAGTGGTGGCCTTCAAAGAGCGCCGGGCCATCAGAACGATCACCGGTCTGGACGAGATCCAGAGCCACCAGAGAGCAGGTAGGAAAGGATTGGGGGTCCCACCGCACCATGGCACTGAACCAGGGACATGGGACAAGTCCCATCCCCCCAAAGGTGGAAGTTCAGACCTTGATCAAGCGTGATGAAGCCAAGGCCCACCCTGGTGTTTAGAGTCAATGCTAGTTGTTACAATGCAGAGGGGCTGACAACGAATGGTTTGAATCAGCTTGCATAGCACGTACAGTACATCTGTACAGTACATCAGGCAAAAACAAAGCAGGACTCTCTAAATCTCAAACGTCGATGAGATAGTCATGTCGTTGTTCACCCACAGCCACTCTGCAAGTAGGCAGACATTTTACAAATCTGCTTGGCGAGTATAGTACATCCAAATCAATCAATCAATAAATGTATTATTTAAAGTGCAGTCTCACCATCAAAATGGTCTCAGAACACTTCTGGATAATAACATCAATACATTGATAAAGCAGAGTGATACGGACATAACATAGTTGACTGAAATAGTGGAGGAAAACAACAAGTTATAGCAGAATTTACTTAAATAGTGAAGGACGACAGCAGGTGCTTTGAGTGCTTTGAGAATAAAAATTACTTTAACATGGATTTAAAAGCATCCACAGACCCTGCTTCTCGTATATGTTTGGATAGGCTATTCCACAAAAACGGGGCATGAGAGACAAATGCTCTCTTACCGGCTGATCTTTTGGTGGATGGAATAACTAAAAGACCAGCATCAGCAGAGCGGAGGGGGCGTGCAGGGGAATATGGGAGGAGAAACTCAGACAAGTACAAAGGTGCCAGTTCATTTAGTGACTTAAATGTTAACAAAAGAATCTTGAAATCGGCCCTGGCTGTTATTGGAAGCCAATGTAGGGAAATCAATACAGGTGTTATATGGTCCATTTTTTTTAGTTTTTGTCATAATCCTGGCTGCAGCATTCTGTGCCAGCTGAAGGCGTCTGGTTACACATTTAGGAAGACCAGAAAAAATGCCATTACAGTAATCAAGTCTTCAAGTGACAAATTAGTGAATTAGTGTCTCATCGCACAATGACAAAAATGATCTGAGCTATGTTGCTCAAATGATAAAATGCAACCTTGGTGGCAGCTTTGATGTGTGACTTGAATGTTAATTGAGAATCAAAAATAACCCCAAGATTTCTAATAATTGGACTATCAGTAATGATACAGCCATCAATATTAACACTCATTTCCTCAGTCAGATTTCTATGTATGGGTCACAGCTAGTAACTCGGTTTTGTCAGCATTTAACAGAATTTGTACGCATCCACAACTTCCAGAAGACAAGCTTCCAACTTGAAAACTGTCATTTTGGATTACAGGAATGTATAGTTGGGTATCATCCGCATAGCAGTGGAAGCAAATATCATATTTCTGGAATATATTACCAAGAGGAAGCATGTAGATGGAAAAGAGCATAGAGTCAAGCACTGACCCTTGGGGCACACCAAACTTAACAGAAGAATATCCAGACAATGTACTGCTGTAATTTACACTTTGGGTCCGGTTTGATACGCAAGATTGAAACATTTTAGGATTATACTGTGATCAATAGTATCAAATGCTGCGCTAAGATCAAGAAGGAGAAGCAAAGATGCTTGATTAGCATCAGCTGTAGTTAAAAGGTCATTCACAACTCTTGTTTAAGCTGATTCAGTGGAATGACGGGATCGGAAGCCAAATTGAAATTTCTCAAAATAAATTGTTTTGAGATAAATTAGTAGTAAGTTGGTCTGCAACATCTCTTTCAAGTATTTTTGACACAAAAGGGAGGTTTGATACTGGCCTGTAATTATTGAGAACCTGTGGATCCGAGTTGGGTTTTTTAAGCAATGGTTTGATAATTGTCGTCTTGAAAGCTGATGGCACACAGCCAGAGGCTAGTGATTTGTTAACGATGAGAAGGACGGTATGGTATTGGGTCTAACAAGCAGGTGGCCTTTGAGGAGTTCAAACTTCAACAGTGTGTCAGGGGAAATCATTTCAAATTGTGAAAATATGCAATTGGGATGATCCCCAGGATCTACTGTGTTGGGATTATGGGGATCAATTTTATTTATTATTAATTCAATCTTTGTTGTAAAGAAATGTAAAAATTAATCAGTGGTGAAAGAGGAGCTGTGTGGGGGGGTATTTTTAGTGAGTTTGCTAAAGGTTTCAAATAAAAACCTTGGATTGTTTCTATTAGTATTTATTAAATCTGAAAAATAAGTTATTCTGGTATCTGAAATAGCATGTTTTATAGCTCACAGCCCAAACTGAACGATCCTGTTGTCATT
>OMLJ01100125.1:0-13325 GCA_900302595.1 Gadiculus argenteus
CCTCCCCCCCCCTGTCCCCCTGGGAGGTGGGCAGGCTGTGTCTGCCCTTCTGCTGAGCTCCTCATTAAGGCCTGTCTGGTGTTCCCGCTCGCCAGAGTCTAACTTGCATCTAATCAACGTGTGCTGGCAAAAACCTGGAGGCCAATGCTGGTGAGGAATGGTAATGCGGCTCTGGAGATTGGAGAAGAGAGAGAGAGAGTTCTGGTGAAGAGCTCTGTTATTGCCAGCAGCGTCTGAGTGGAGCTGCGGAGTCATCACATGGGACGATGCCATGCAAACTGTTTGATTTAAATACATCTCCGAGACATCGTGTGGTCATTAACGGAGACACACACGGTGAAATGTGTGAAAAACTAAATCCTGTCCACCGAATCTTCTCTGTGTTTATAAATGTAATCCCTTCAAACGAGAGCGTAATGAACTGTTTCAACAGAGCGCTCACCAGATCCTACTGCTAGGGAACAGTCTGAACCAACATCCAGGGTGCAGTCCCTCTGTTAAATATTTACACAGCGCTCCCGACCAGAGGGGCAGTCCGCCCAGCCCTCACAGATCTATTCATCTACTGTTGTTCAGGCCCAGTAACAACACACACGATGAGAGCAGGCTCCATAAGAGTCCATATCTGTAATTCCCCTGTCAATGAGCATACGGCAGAACTGTTCTGGATGCAACAGATCGTTGACATGATCTGTTCTGCAGTTTCTTCATTCTGGAGTCAGTCCAGCGAGTTTGCATGGAAGAACATTCTTGATGGTCTATAAAACAGCATGTGTACTGTTTAAGTACAGTACTGTGGTTGGATGATTCTGATTATTTTGCACAAATTACAACTCACACACACACACACACACACACACACACACACACGTTGTCATGGTGGAATTATTCATTGATAACGGGAGAAGTCATTAAATAAACAATACGCCGACTGTGTTTTTTGGGTGTAATCCACCATGTCGGCTTCCATGTTTGCAACAAATAGGTTGTAAAATAATTATCTTTTCATCCAATAACATACAAACATGCATTGGATACCAGTGCATACGTAACATAAACATGGATTAGAAGGAAAACAATGATGAGTTATGATACTTGACCCCAAAGAGAGGTCCCGGTTAGAGCATTCCAACTCCATCCCCTCACAACGACAGTCTTTGTAATGACATTTACTCAAATGATTGACCGAGTCGCATTCAGTCAAATAAACTCTCCGGGGGGGGGGTCAGTTCAGTGCGGTCCTCCGCGGTGCATCCGGCACGGCGCATATTTTAATCAAAAGGTTCACCGGTGACGGCCTAGTTGAGGAACGCCGCGCCCTCCTTCAGCACGTCCTCCTTCTCCTGGAAGTAGGTCCGGTACCAGTCGATGTGCTCCGTCTTCTGCCGCACACTCAGGTGGTGGTTGCTGGAGAGGCCGGCCACCACCAGCTCCATGAAGTGGCGCACGGGGCCCTGGCGCGGGAAGCCCTCCTCCAGGTGGCGGTCCAGGAAGATGTGCTCGTGGAACGGCACCGCCGCTTCCTCCTCCATGCCTAGAGAGAGGAACGGGTTTGGAGTTATAACACAAATCAATTCATTCCTGTTCCTTTCAAGGAGGTTACTGTGGGTACTGGGGCAGTCAAGTAGAGTTCATTTTATGTGGATAGCAATTATTCGAAGTAACCGCCGCAAAGGGCTTTACAGCCCATATTTGATGATACCCCTTACCCTAATGTTACATAAACTTGATGAGGGTAAATGTGCTTGTATTACCTGTATGTTTATTTAAGATAAATAATAAAACATTGCAATAAAAAAAAAATCCTTGCTTTTGTCTGCGTCTGCATCCAATTAGTTGTTTTTGGAAATGTGCCACATATAGACAATTTGAACCTGTAAGATGGAAGTTTCAGGAGTGTCTGATGAATGGATGTAAATGAAATGGGAGAGTCAGGAGAGTCTCAACTCAGGTGTTCAGACTGCCAGCCGAAAAATGGGTTTGATAGCCCATATCCATACCCTGGAAATCCAGAGTTCTCGCGAGAGCACAATTTGAATTTGCGCAGCGAGTCACTCTGAGAATGAGCAATATGATACAGGCGGAAAAAAGCGTTGCTGTTTTACCGACCGGGTATGGCAAAAGTCTTATCTGTTGGTTAGCTCTACTGGTCTGGATACATCACCCCTTGTATTCTTCTGATTGGTCGTAGGGTTATCCAATGGCCCAATCGAGTTGGGCCATTTTCACTACTCGTTGCCAGACCCTACAGCTTTCTAGATGTGGGTCTGTATTTCCAGGCTACTATATCTGCAGACGGACTGTAGAAATCCATGAACAAGATGCTGTGCCCCCAACCTTGATGATATATGGTTTCTTACAGTCTCTTTAGAAAGAAGCATCTGCTAAATTAATAAATGTAAGTGCATGCTGCAGCATACAGCTATTAGCTCTCACCAGTTTCATTGTTGATCGGGTACTGCCAAAGTTTTCCGTCTCTGGTCCACTGGATCATCTCCTCAAAGCCGTTCCTTGGCATATGATTGGCTGCCTGGACCAACTGATTGGCAAACTCGGTGTCCCACAAATTCGGCCCTGCTGTAAATATGACATCAAATGTTGGCTAAAGTCAGAAGGTCGTTGGAAGGCCGTAATATAAAATTTACTTTTGAAATGTATGTAGTATAGCAATCTACTAGCTAATGAAAATGTAACTTCTTTCAAACTGCATATATTCATCTCCATTTCTTTTTTTAAGTCATAAAATCGACAGAGAGCTGAATGTAGGTACAACCAGACTTTGCACACCTATTGCTGCATCTGTACTTTGTTCATTATTAGCAGGGTTGAAGATGCCCAGTCTTTTCCTTTCAAATATGTTCTTCCTAAGAAAATAGAAGACACAGGTAAATATGAGGACTCTGTGAAAAAAAATCATTCACAAAAAACAATTCAATGATAAAATAAAGTAATCACTTGTAGCCCCAGCCGTCCTCGTCAAAGTGGATGGTGTTGGAGGACCGCCCGTGCTGTCGGACGGACCTAACCTTCATGTCCGCAATGATGTTCCTGAGATGAACATCGTCTAAACGTTAATGATGAAATATTTAAACATGGAACACATGAATAAAATATTGAATAAACCTGCATAAAATATACAACATTTGAGTTGACTATTTGACATACAACTATAGGACTATAGTATTATTTTTGTCATTATCACATCAAGTTTATTTTTCTTTCTTATATCTATATTGGCTGCAGGAGTGCGTGTGTTTAATGTGGGAACATGTGTGTATATAGAATGGGTTCTCAACATACCCTATATCGTTGGCATTCACTCTCTTGTGGGCCTCTGGCACAGCCTCGTGCTGCCGCAGCTGCTGCAGGAGCTCAGACTCGGCCCGGTTGGGGTCGGGCAGAGAGGCGGCCACAGCCGAGGCCGCCGCCACCAGCTCAGGACTCAGGCTCTCGTTGACCACAGAGGGCTGTGCATCACTGCGGATGAAAAAAACATGTTTGACTAAATCAAAGTAGGGCTATTCTTTGAGGGACAGCATAGTCTGTGGTTAGCGTGATAGTTTAACTAGTTAAATAGTTTGACTGTTTAAACTTCCAGCCACAAGGTTCTGGGTTTGATATTCAATGTTCGAAGATCCAAGATCCACTGATTACATCTCTGAGAAAGATGTAGAACAACTATACCTGCTCATTAATGTCAGTTATCTTAAATGAATCACTTCAAATAGCTTTGGTTAGAGGTATGCTAAACAACAGTGAGGGTACAACCACCATAGTATCTACTGTATTACAATGTTCTAGAGTCGGTTGGACTTAGAAGAGGCATGGTGACTCCGCCCGTCTCACCTCTGGATGGACGCCTCAACCGTAGCCTTCTGGAACATGCTGTGGGTGCTCTCCATAGCGGCTGGCTTGGGCGTCACCGTGGGCTCATGGCGTGTCTGGATCTTGGTACCTTTGGATCGTTTCTTACTGGTGACATCGACTTTCATGGCTACCAGAAGGTCTAGCAGACTCTCCTTTCCGGTCTTCACCTTAGGCGGCACCTCCTCTGTTTTCTGCTGCTTTCCTTCTCGAGTCTGCAACAGTGACTTCAACAGTGTCTCACCCTGCTCCGGCAGATTAGTGCCATCGCACTCGGCTGCCATCTCCACCTTACCCTGGTCGGTCGGTGTTGCCAAAGAGTCACTGTCTTTGTGGGCATCTTCCTTGTCCTTCAGCTGTGGAGGAGCTGGAGCATTGTCCATCAAATTGGTTCCTTCGCATTCGGCTGCCATCTCCACCATACCCTGGTCAGTTGTTGTTGCCAAAGAGTCACTGTCTTTGTGGGCATCTTCCTTGTCCTTCAGCTGTGGAGGAGCTGGAGCATTGTCCATCAAATTGGTTCCTTCGCATTCGGCTGCCATCTCCACCATACCCTGGTCGGTCGGTGTTGCCAACGAGTCTTTGTGGGCATCTTCCTTGTCCTTCAGCTGTGGAGGAGCTAGAGCATTGTCCAGCAAATTGGTTCCTTCGCACTCAGCTTCCATCTCCACCTTCACCGCTTCGGTCGGGGTTGCCAATGAGTCTTTGTGGGCATCTTCCTTGTCCTTCAGTTGTGGAGGGGCTGGAGCATTGTCCTTGTTTTCACCATAGCTGGTTGAACTTGTGTAGAGAGAGCGGATTCCCACACTGCGTCCCAGCCTGGTGTTAAGCAAATTCATAGATGGCAGAGTTTTAATAGTATACATACTACATACTCATATGAGGAAAGAATAACATAGGGACAGCAGCAGCTAAGATGCAACTAATGTCTAGCAGGACAGCGTTTTTTAGTTTTCTGTTTCTGTTACAGTTAATATTTGGTCCCAATCTGAAATACTTTCCCAATACATTGTTATCTTCAGCATTGTCATTTGAACCAACTTCAAGGACTGCATATTTGATCAGGCAATAACAAACACAACACATGACATAACTAAATAGGGTACAGGAACTAATGCAAGCTCAATTATTGCAGATTTGCTAAATAATAGCGATGTAAATTCATGAATACACTAAATGTATTATGAAACAACGGAGTGAAATGCTGCCTGTTCTTTCATTTGGCAAGGCTCAAGGTCAGAGGTATTAACCTGCCACTTTGAAAGGAGCGACTAGTGCATCATCAACTTAAGCATTAAAGCCACCCTGTCTAATGTGCCGAATAAATGAATGTATAACGCTGTCTAACAGAGAAATGCTGACATCCAGTAGAGAAATAAGTACTATTTAATTCAGGGTGAATAAACTAGGGTCATAACGTATAACTGATTAACGATATGATACATTCAAATATCCCACCTGAACACTGGAAGTGCAGCATTATCGCATTTGCGTGGTAAAGCACCCGTTTGGTGAAGATTAAACGCACACTGACGAGCCGTGCGGAGTAAACCCCGGTACATATTTGCTATTCCCAAAGCACAAAATCAGTATGTTTTATAACCCGAACAACCGCGGTGGTCTTATAATGTCCTTGCAATGCACGTTCCTGACGTTCACTTCGGGTGCTGCAGGAAAATGTCACCGGCGCTGAACTACTCGGGTATGACGCTAGTTCCGCTGTAGAAGCGCAAGGACGTTTAAATCAACTATTAAGAAAGTAAAAAAACATTCATAATTTAAAAATAAAAGGTTTACAGCCGGAAAAATATACATTTTACAAACGCAAAACAAATACAGTATTTCATTCAGTATTATTTGGTGAACTGTTGCTGGTGAGCGGTTGATCATCCAGTAGAGGGCGTTCGTTCGTCTCATCAATCGAGTTATCGCGATAACATGCCACAGCTAAACGTGAATCAAAATGGCGTTATTTCCGAAAAAGAGGTCGGAGCAGTTTCCAGTGAAATAGTTAAATGAAAATATGGATATAAATCCTGCGAAATTATTCTGGCCAGATATATTTTTGAAAATATTAGCACAATTTGTTTTATTTGCATACGTTTTCGTGCAGCTTTGATTGGGATACAATATTACAACAACACGGGTAAGAGCGCTAACGCTGGCTAAATAACTAGCATTCAAGCTAAACATCTCGAAACTTCATAATCACAAAATTGTTGCATGCATTGTATAACCACCTGAACAATACTTTCGTGTTTTATTTTTTGGTTGGGGAATTGTGCACGAGTAGTGGGTTGTGTTGGGTTGTGGGTGGGATACACGTCTTCCAGTGAGAAACCCCGCGGTCCATGTACACGAATGGTTTGGTTCCGCAGTCAGTAAGCGCTGAAACGGCTCCAAAATACAAGAATCCCGCCTCACTATATGGTAAAATAAAACAAAAACAGCACAAAACCGGCATGATGTCTTCAGTTGACTGTTTCTTTTGCACTGATTATTTCAAATAGTGTAAACAGCTGTGCATAATGTGGCATGTTCCTTAACGCAAAAGTTCCATATTTACTATTATTCCGTTTATGGTTAACAACCCAAGTAGAAGTTCAGTTAACAAAACACAGTATTCCGAGTATTTTGATACTTCTTGGGGGAAGTAGCTAGGACCAGGGCTGTTGTGGTAAAATCAGGTGGGTAAACTCTGAATTCTGTGATCAGATGGACCACGATGTGGTTAGGCAGACCGCGCGGTGGCCAGCTGCGTAGGCCTATTCTGTATCATACGGTGTCATCAGTGTAAAAATTGTTTGTTATGGTTATGATGATATTGTGGTTATTGTTGAAAGTTCATTTTGTGAAAAGAAATGAGATACTACCTGCAGTCTATTACCCATATGTAATTATGGGTATTATGTACATGTGTGGCCATTAGACTGTATCTCCTCCATCAGTCACTTCATTCTCTGTTCCTCTTCTCTCTGTTCCTCCTCTCTCCTTTTCTCCACTGATTGGTGCACCGCTTTCTTTATTTCCTGATACTATCCTCCTCTCTCTTTCTCCTCCCTCTCTTTGATCTCCTGGTCCACCTCTCTCACCACTGTCTGTAAAAGAATCTGCCTGTAAATCGGTCTGTAAAAGAAAGGTATTTGTAATCGATATCGTAATCGGTTTGCATTTTTGGGAGGGTAGACGCTGCATTGACGCTTCCGAAATCGCCTAATGTCAATTTTAGCGCTCAACATGCCGCAAACTGCATCAACTTACATCGAACCACTGATCATTAGAGACAACCTGCTGTTTCCTGATAGATGGCGCAACAGGCAGTGATTGGTCGCACAGACGCGCACCATATTGCAGCGCTCAAAAAAATTATTATACAGATAAATTGCTTGTGCTTGGGTAGGTATTAGGCTACAACACATGACATGTTGCAAAGTGTACTAAATTAAACCAGATTTATTTTGGAAGTCGAAAACGTAAACATTTATAAGGGACCGTTCGTTATTTATGGAATGGGCCACTGTTGGCCACACAAAAGTTAACGCATGAATCTATGGAATTTATGTGAATAATTACCACTATGTCTGTCCCCCCCCAGATAAAAAAGCTCTGATTCACGTCTCTCATATCAATCCGGTAACTTAGCAACCCCAGTGCATTCTGCTGCTAAGCATTATTAATTAAATTATTATTAATTCTTAATTCTTGCTTCGCCCTGACAGACCACTGCCACATCAATAAAGGTAAGATAAGATATTTATTGCTTAAAATTTGCTGGTGCTGTGGAGAGGTCATGTTCTTTTGCAATTTAAACTAATTAAAAAGTGCTTAAACACCACTGGTGCGTTTACCCACCACTACAGCCCTGGCTAGGACAGCATGCATGTATACACAAACCAAGCAGTGTTTAAGTGTACCGGTCTGCTTTGAGTATGCGTTGTCATTTGAATTGTAAATGTTTCTGACACATGTCAGAAACATGTCAACATAACATAACGAGGTGCTATACTCTGACCCGTAGCAGCCATGGCGGAGGAGCGTCGGCCAAAGCAGTGCACTGTGGTTGTGCCCACGGAATCAATGAAGGCCATGGCAGAGTCTATAGGTGTAGGCCAGCTGCAAGAGGAGAGTTGCGTTGCCCTCAGTGACGAGGTCAGCTACAGAATTAAAGAAATTGCCCAGGTAAGTGGCAGCGGCAGTTACTTCTAATAAAACCGCTAAGTGGTGTTGAATTGTAACGTAAAACCAAATCCCTTCTCTGTATGTTTCTCAAAGGATGCTCTTAAGTTCATGCATCACGGAAAGCGGCGCAAATTAACAACCAGTGACATCGATAACGCGCTCAAGCTAAAAAATGTAGAGGTGAGAATGGCCCAACACCTGTCCACATCAAGCTTTGTAAACAAAGAAGTGATGTCAAACTGGTGGTAGTGTTCCTCCTCTCCGAGGTGTCATCATTTCACTAACCCTGAGACGTCCTCCTGGCCCCCCCCCTGCAGCCCCTGTATGGCTTCCAGTCCCAGGACTTCATCCCCTTCCGCTTCGCCAGCGGCGGCGGCAGGGAGCTTCACTTCTACGAAGAGAAAGAAGTGGACCTGAGTGACATCATCAACACTCCCCTGCCCCGGGTGCCCCTAGACGTTTCTCTCAAAGGTAACCCCTGCATGCTCCTTAGGCCTTCTCTTTCACCTTAATTCTGCCAAATGAGAGGTTCTAACCTGAGTTTGTACGCCGGGAGAGTTGACCCTTCCATCCTGTTTTGATCCCCACAGCCCATTGGTTAAGCATTGACGGTGTGCAGCCTGCGATACCTGAAAATCCACCGCCAGGTGAGACTTTGAGCTCTTTTTGGGGTTTACCTCTTGCAAAAGAAAATAATTTCAATTGAATTGCCGTTAAAAACATGCTTCCTGTATTACAGCTCCTAAAGAGCAACAAAAGGCTGAATCCACAGAGCCTCTGAAAGTGGTCAAGCCTGGCCAAGAGGAGGAGGGCTCCATACAGAACAAGACCCAGGGCACCACTTCTGCAGAGAGCAAAGGTCAGCATCCTAGCAGTCCTTCCTTGCGAGTGTTGTGTTTACATTTTGCGTGTCTCGTCGTGCTCATCTCAGGCACTGTGTGCTCATCTCGAGGGATGTTCCAAATGAATTATGATGGTTTTGTCGCCACTTCAGGAAAGGATAAGGGTCTGATGAGGCTGAAGCCGCGCAGCACCCATGAGCTCTCTGTGGAGCAGCAGCTGTACTACAAGGAGATCACAGAGGCCTGCGTGGGCTCCTGCGAAGCCAAGAGGGCCGTAAGTGATGTCTGTAGGCTGGTTACGTTTCAAACAGGCACCCAGATCGGTTGACCTCATCACCTTTCACACTGGCCTAGACGGATGGAAATTGATACTCAACTTATAGAAATGTCATTAATACATCTTTTGAATCATGAAACTAAATCCGTAGTCACGGGCTATATAACTAGTGGTAGAATTGGTTTGAAACAGGGCCTTCAAGTGAAGCCTTCTACCATGACCCTGATGAATACATTTGAAATGTACTTTCAAGGGGGAAAGGAACAATGAATAATTTTGAGTGAAGGATATGAGAGTTGTTCGACTCTATTGTTGTCTTCTCATTTGTTTGCGTGTTCCACCTCCAGGAGGCGCTGCAGAGTATCGCCACAGACCCTGGGCTGTACCAGATGCTCCCACGGTTCAGCACGTTCATCTCTGAGGGGGTGAGCTGCCTGTTCTGTTCAACTCAACCCTGTAGACAACAACACTGATGTACTACACTATACATGTATGTCTGCTGTACATGATGGCCTCCAGTACTAATGGCCCAGCGGCGCTCTTCCCCGTCAGGTGCGTGTGAACGTGGTGCAGAACAACCTGGCCCTGCTCATCTATCTGATGCGGATGGTGAAGGCTCTGATGGACAACCCCACCCTCTACCTGGAGAAATACGTGAGTGATGGTTCAGATCCACGCACAGATCTCCTTTGCTGTCCCAGCGTTATAGGATCAGGGCTAGGGTGTTCGGACTCCCAGATCAGCAAAAACAACAATAGTTTGCTCCTCCAACTCCTGCCACTGAAATGTGTCGTTCTATTCAATGAGGAATGATTCAACTGAATGTATTAAATTATTATGTTGTCCCCTTGTTCAGCTGCACGAGCTCATCCCGGCCGTGGTGACCTGCATCGTGAGCAAGCAGCTGTGCTTGCGGCCAGATGTGGACAACCACTGGGCGCTGCGGGACTTTGCTGCCCGCCTCATGGCCCAGAGCTGCAAGACCTTCAGCACCACCACCAACAACATCCAGTCCCGCATCACCAAGACATTCACTAAGGTCTGTTAGGCCTCGAGTCATGTAGTCAGTAGTCATGTAGTCTTGTAGGTTCATTTATGCATCTTTCTCAGCATAACTCCCCTCAAACCAAACCTAATTTTTTCGTTAAGATCAGATATATGCGATAAACGTAAAAATTCAAAATGGAATGACAAGAAAGCCAACAATCTTGGTTGATTTGTCATACGTTTCCAAACCGCTCACCTGATCCTTGAGCCTAACCTTAAGAAACAACCGTAACCTTACTGCGACTGCTGTCTATCCAACGGTGGCCTCAGCTCACTGACCCTCTCTCTGTCTGCTGCAGAGCTGGCTGGATGAGAAGACCCAGTGGACCACGCGCTACGGCTGCATCGCAGGGCTGTCCGAGCTCGGCGCCGACGTGAGTGGGCTCCGTCCACACACTGACCTGACCTTCCTCACTGCACCCATATGTCACAGCAGCACCTTTTACACCCATTTCCATTGTGTGTCGCGCAGGTGATAAAGACTCTGATTCTCCCTCGCCTGACCATCGAGGGGGCTCGCATCAGAGCAGTGATGGACGGGCCTGTGGTCTCCAACATCGATAAGATCGGAGCGGACCATGTCCAGAGCCTCTTGTTGGTAAGAGCCCCAGGAGAGTGTCTATGGTTGTGTCTGTTACCCCTTTTCCACCAATGCAAACCCGGTGCTGGTGGAAAAGGGGTATGTGAGGTACAGGGCGTGTAAAACGGGCCTCTATTTCTATTTGAGCAAAACGGACTACCAGTAAAATGAATAAAAACGAGATTTTGTGTCAGTGTTTTGTGTCTACTGAGAGTCAAGCGAGTGAGAGAGTCAAGAGTGAGGTAATTGTCATGCTCAAGCTACCTTAGCTATGATTTGGATTTGTTAGCAGACATCGCCCCCCTGTGGTACTGCCATGTTACTATCACAATGTTCAATCTCAAGTTTGCGGGAGCTTTTGACTTTGATCAATCTAACCGCCTAATATATTTATTATAGAGATATTTGAAGTGCTCTGGTGGCATTCTAATGAGCTAAACAGTCTCATCTGTATATTTTTTAAAAACGTTGGTTATAATAATAACCAATGTTTATTAGAGACCTATTAGAGACCGGCCTTTATTTACCCCCACCGACAGCGAGACCGGCCAATGTTAGAGACCCGGCCGCTAATGGAATACATATAGGTTATTACACAGGTAGTCGTTCAGTACGGCTGGATATTTTCACGAGTCTGACATATTTTGTCGAGTCCATAGGACTCGTCTTTGTATTTTATCCAGTCCGCAGGACTGGATAAAATATGTCAGACTCGTAAAAATATCCAGCCGTACTGAATGACTACCTGTGTAATAACCTATATATAAGAGGATTTACGGTAGTTGCGTTAATTTCAGTGTAATTGTTAGCTTGTTTTTTGTTGTTGAATAATTATTCATTCATACACCTCCCCACCCCCCCATCTCAGAAACACTGTGCCAGTGTGATCGCCAAGACGCGGAACCCCCCGGACAACGTGGAGCAGTACCGGCTGGACTACGGCTACCTGGGCCCCATGCTCTGCTCCCATGTGGTCAAGGCCCGCACCCAGGCCGCGCTGCAGGCCCAGCAGGTCAACAGAACTACCTTAACAATCACACAGGTACTGGAGCTCACCACACTACAGGCTGTTTGGTTGCGCTTATGTTCAGCAGGGCACGTCGGACTTCTGTGTTTACCGCAGTCTTGCCAACAATGCTCATGTTCAACGCTGGCTCCACCGACCTTCTGTCTTTGCACCGTCCAGAAATGTATTCCATTGCTTGTGCGTTTGTTTTGTTTTTTTAAAAGACCCAAACCCGAGCACCACTTATGTTTGTTTGCATCGGAGGACTCCTTCTCTAGGTTAAATCATTTTTTAAAGGTGGGGTTTGATGGCCCTTTTTAAAATCAACTGCTGCTTTGGATTTTGACAGTATCACTATTACTGTTGTAATGACGTTAAACACGACAGTACCGGGGAAAGTTGAATTGTGCATAGTACTGCCTGGTTTTATGTTGTGATGTATGACCGTGCTGCATGTGTTGTTGTTGTTGTTGTTTTACAGCCTCGCCCCACACTCACTGTCTCCCAGAGCAGCCTCGGGGGCTCCGGGGGGCCTCGGACCCCCAGCATCATCAAGGTCCCCAGCTCCCTCACCCTGATGTCCCCCCGGCCGGGGACGCCCACGCAGCCCTCTCCGCCAGCCACCAAGTACATCGTTATGGCAACCAGCTCAGGAGCGTCGTCGACCCAACAGGTGACCGGCGGGTCTTCAGTTCAGACCGAATGACCAACAAACTCATGTCTGGAGTTGAAAGGGAATTGTATCTTTAGCAAGAGATTCATGTGCAGTCATTTAATTATGAAGGATTGAGTAAATTATTTTTCATGACTTAAAATCAAATGACTCTTGTAGGTGCTTATGTTCTAGACAGTCGTCACCTATTCTCCCATCAGGTGGCGAAGGTTAACACGCAGAGCCATCTCAAAATCTCATCTCAAAATCTCAAGAGTTTTGACCACTATTAATATAGGCCCCTGTCCATCCACCAGCTGGTAGTCCACACACTCATGGGCTTTATTCACCTAGTAGCCATCTTGGTCTAGGCAAAGATGGCTGCTAAAGAGATGGTGAAGATGGTGACTAATAGCTCAGTTATGGTTGTACGTCTACGTAACGGAATCACCATGCAGTCGCGAACCTCTTTTGGTTCTGTGTTGGGTTTACGTTAGCGGACCAATCGTAGCCCACATGATCACAATTTTTGGGAGGCGCATGTCCGACGTCCAACCATAACTAAGGCCGTTTCTCAACCCCGAGTTTGCGTTCTCCGTTCTTGTGTACTTGGAAGTACGTACTTGCAAGTCCATACTTGATACTCAAATAAACCCCCAGCCTCTTTCATTTTAAAATAGTATTTAAATATTTTGAATGAATATAAAGGAAAAGATGCGTGTCGTGTATATACACACACACACTCACACACACACACACACACACACACACACACGTGTGTGTGTGCTTATACACACGACACGCATATCAAAATATCTACATACTATTTTTAAATGAATTAGGCTGGTGTTTTGTTTTATATAATAGAGGAAACCCAT
>OMLJ01100129.1:0-22500 GCA_900302595.1 Gadiculus argenteus
CGGTGGTGGTAGCGGTGGCGGAGGGGGCAGTAGTGGAGGAGGTGGGGGCACCTCGGGCAGGTCCTCGACCGCTGCCCGGGACTCCCGCAGACAGACCCGGGTGATCCGCACTGGCAGGGACCGCGGCTCTGGCCTGCTGGGTAGCCAGCCCCAGCCTGTCATCCCTGCTTCAGTCATCCCAGAGGAACTCATTTCTCAGGTACACAGCCGGTGTTTGAGAGCTTTGCAATCTTCTGCTGCTATTATATCTTGCTCTTGGCAGCCATTTTGATGTTTGCGTATTTTCTTATGTTGATGAATGGGAACAATGTTATTGAGCCTTTCCTTTTAGGCTTGGGCGGTATGACGGTATTACGGTATACCAGGGTATTTAGAAATACCGAATTCAAAAATACAGATGCATTTCTTTCTATCAGTGTTGCACCACACAATGAAACTGAGCGGCGCAAATTGATTGATTGATAGGAATGCGGGTCACGTGAACTGAAAGTGACCGAAACCTAAGTGACGGCTCACTTAGGTCCCCCCCCCCCGCTGATAAGTCATACAGTCATATACCGTATACCGCGGTGTGATGTCAGAAAGGTATGACGGTATGAAAAAAAATTGTATTCAGGGGGTAAATTGTATGTTTTAGTGTGATGGATATATCGTTTATTCAATATTGGAATTCCAGAACCTGCTTTTTAACTGTTGAGATAGCTGGATACACGTGTGGATGCTTGATTGTAGTTGGATCCTTTTGGCCACACTTTGAAACATGACATCTATGCGATTTAATTGTGTTTTAGCTTTGCCATGGTTTAGTGCAGGGTTCTTGTAATTTGCCTATTGTGTAGAAATATTGACCAAACGATAACTCGAAAGAGAGCAGTGGTGCTGCCCGATGGGTGCGCTCTGTCTCCTCGGCTAGAGACATGGGGCTGGTGCTAAAGTCTTTAGTGCCCCAGGTCTGATTTCTGTAAGTCATGCATGAATATCAGTTGACTATCCGATATATTTGTGACTTCAAAAATAACCGACACTCAAACTCCATAAGCCTCTCTGGAGACGTGTAAACATTTCTATACCCCACCACCGTAATGCTATTCTTTGCTATTACATTTGAGCTTCAGTCAATGTCTGGGTTTTCCTGTTGGGCGGTCATTATTGTAGAACGCACGGCAACTCTTGGGCTAGCCTGTAAATGTGGTGTAAAAACCTACTTTAGTCTCAACAACAATGCATCCTGGGGAGACGATAACAGTGAAAGCATGTGCTTATCACAACAAAAAATGGGTCTAATCATTTAACAAAAACCCTTAGTCAGCCAAGAGCCCTGCGACTAATCATTCAGCTAATCGACTAAGCTGGTCAGCCCTGGTTTTCCATTATCCAGTCCCCACCCCGATAGTCAACCATGACTAACTAGCACCACCTGAAACGTTTGCATCATTAAAATAAGGAAAGAGGTTGCCTCCCTTCTGTTCCATCTTCCAAAAGAATGGAAAACTAATCTGCTTGTGTCCTTCAAACGACTCCCTTAGGCCCAGGTGGTCCTGCAGGGCAAGTCCAGGAGTGTCATTATCCGGGAGCTGCAGAGGACCAATCTGGACGTGAACCTGGCAGTCAACAACCTGCTGAGCAGGGACGACGAGGACGGTGACGATGGAGACGACACGGCCAGCGAGTCCTACCTCCCTGGAGGTGAGTGAAGCACTGCCAACCAGGGTCGAAGGGGAAGGGCACATTTGCGCTGCACTGGCTGTGGCATGAATAACCGCGGAAAGGCTCAGGGGATCGTTGAACCATGTGTGACCTCTTGTTCCCCTGGTGTGCTGCAGAGGACCTCATGTCCCTGTTGGACGCAGACATCCACTCGGCGCACCCCAGTGTCATCATTGACGCAGATGCCATGTTCTCAGAGGACATCAGCTACTTTGGATACCCCTCCTTCAGACGCTCCTCCCTCTCTCGCCTGGGCTCCTCCAGAGGTAATGCAGCAATACGGAGTGAACCCGTGGCGCTCTAGAGAAGCTTTGCTGGTTCTCAATTCTTGGGTTCTCAATTGGGTTTAATGGCTTTGGGAAACATGCACCCTAACACAACAAACATCAGTGAACAGCAAACATTGCTAATGTAGGACATTTGTGTATCCAAAGTACGACACATGCACACTGTTATTTGGGTGTAGGGGATTTTCCTCCATGAACACATTTTTTATTCTTAAAATGTTGCCCTATTTTCTTTCATTAAAATCATGGATTTACTCATTCTGGGGGGGGCCTGTCTTTCCACTTGGTCTCTGTTGAGCTTGTGTGGTAGAATGAATGTCTGGTGTTGCAGTGCATGGCTGAATTACCTTGTGTGAGCCCTCTGAGAAAGGCCCGCTTAGTCCTCCTGTCTTAACTCTCCAACAATGCCTTCTCTGAAAGCCTTACTATCCCTCCTCTAGACCACCTGCACGCTTCCCCTCCCCCGACCTTCCTCTTGTCCACCACTCTCAATTGATTCTCCTATTCTCCCACCAATATTGAACCTCCAACACTGCATTACCTTGACCTTAAAACCAAAACCCTCACCCCTTCTCTCGTATTAAAGATTAACAAGTCTGTTGCCGGGTCCTTCCCAGAGTGGCTTACTTTTATCCCGCTGGTGTGACCTTATTGCATACCAGTTCTCCTTCTTCCCTTAGAGCGTGACTCTGAGCTGCTGCGTGAGCGCGAGTCTGTCTTGAGGTTGCGAGAGCGACGCTGGCTGGATGGGGCCTCGTTCGACACTGAGCGAGGCTCCACCAGCCGCGAGGGTGAGCCCAGCCTGGACAAGAAGAGCATCCCTGTGCAGAGCCCTGTGTCCTTGGGGGAGGAGCTCCAGTGGTGGCCTGACAAGGTCGGTGTATACGTCTGCATCAACGCTATTTCGCTCATAAACAAGCATGCAATGGCTACTTTGACACAGCAGTTCTTTTCCTCCTTAGGATGGTGTGAAGTTTGTGAGCATCGGGGCCTTGTTCTCTGAGCTGGTCGCCATCAGCTCCAAAGGAGAGCTTTACCAGTGGAAGTGGAGTGAACCCGAACCCTACCGGAACACGCAGGTTGGGAAATACATACTTAATAATTTCCACTAAAGGTTACTTTTTAAAGTCATTGTCTAAGCCTTTTATTTATTTATTAGATTACTGTAGCCTCCTCAATATATTTTAGTTAGTCAGTTGGCTAGTTTCTTCTCTGCCTTGTGTGCACTTTCAAGGAAATGCTAACGCTCAAATGTAATTTGTCCAAACAGAACCCTTCAGTTCATCACCCCCGTGTTTCCTTTCTTGGCCTGGCCAATGAAAAGATTACACTGTTGTCCGCCAACAGCATCAGAGCCACCGTCGCCACAGAGACCAACAAGGTAAATAAGGCTGATTCTTTCAAGAAACCATTGTGATATCCAACTGTATTATCCATCTTCAAATTGTCAAATCAAATTAGTTTAGTTAGTTGAAATGAAAATATTGGTAGGACACTGGCAAAACACCTCCAAATTATGCTTTTACCATGTGTGCTTGTGAATTAGTTAAATCATGGATGCGAACCTTAAAATGGTGTATTCTTTTTTGTTTTGTTTTTTGCAGGTGGCCACCTGGGTGGATGACACACTGAGCACCGTGGCATCCAAACTGGAGCACAGCGCCCAGACCTTCCCAGAGCTGCAGGGCGAGCGCATCGTGTCGCTGCACTGCTGTGCCCTCTATACCTGCGCCCAGCTGGAGAACAGCCTCTACTGGTGGTGGGTGTTACATAATGCATAGTGCCGCCGTAATGGAGCCGCTTCCACAGCGTGGCGGTCGGCTGAGCCCAATCATACCCTTTGTTTCTGTGTTCCCAACACTGATTCAGTGCCCTGCTGTGAGTCAGTGTTTGGATCATCTGCGCTTCATTTCCTTGGCAGAAACTGAAACATTTATGAAAAGGAAATCTCCAGATGATTGAATGGCTTACATGCTTCAATAGTCATAGTCATTTCAAAATATGAAGACTAGTGGGTGCCAGCGTAAACCTGTCCAAATAAATAATTTAACTTCCTTCAAACTCTAGACATCATGGTACCTTGCAAATGTAATGACGAGTGTTGAGTTAACAGGTTACAAAAGTGCTACTGCTCACAACTCCAGTAATGTCCTATGTGCTGTAATACGTTTTTCACAGGAACCCGGGAGGACCTGGGAATTACTGTGACACTATTGCTTGTGTCCACAGGGGAGTCGTGCCTTTTAGTCAGCGTAAGAAGATGCTTGAAAAGGCCAGAGCCAAGAACAAGAAGCCAAAGTCCAGCGCTGGCATCTCCTCAATCCCAAACATCACTGTTGGAACCCAGGTGAGTTCAAGCACCAACAGCGCGGTTGGCGACAAGTGTCATAGGTGGAAAACCTATGCTCAAGGAGGGCCAGCCCAAGACCTACTCTCGGGGTTAACTCTTAATGAGAAACTAAACAGTTATAAGCAAGTGAAGTGAATAAGAATAGATGCAAAACTAAAAGTGCCTCAGGTACATTTGTTTAAGAAACAGATGGTTGAAGCGTTACAGGACGCTCTGTACCTTTTAGAGCCCCACCATGGGAAGCAGAGCCTGCATCCTGGTGGGAGTAGCTTGAGATCAGCATGCAGTGGCTACTGAGAGAAGAGCCTGAGCCTTCTGAGTGACTCACTTGGTAAGGAGAGGGGGAACGTGGAGGCTCACACTGATGATCTTTTGGCTCACTCTCATAGGGTGGTTCAGTTTATTTTTATCCTTCAGGCTGAGACTCCCGACTCAGCGGATCAGTGTAGAAGTTCTGACTCAAAAGTATAACGCACTCATGACCTTTTTTATCCACATTAAACGGCCTCAGACTACCTTTCTTACAGATTATGATTATGAACTAGGTAGGCTAGATGAACAAAAAGCTCTTGGTTGGCTAGTTGGTTTCCTGTGGAGCCAAGTGTGTTTGAACCTGCCACTATTCTGAATGTAATTTAGTGTCTACATGGACCTGGTTGGGTGTTGCACCTGGTGAATCAGTGTGTTACAGTAAAGAAAGACATGTAGACACTAATTACATTCTAATTACATATTGCGTAGTAATTACGTAGTTGCAGGTTCAAACACACCTGGCGCCACAGGAAACCAACAAGCCAATCAAGAGCTTTTCGTGCACCTAGCCTATTGGACTGTATGGGCAAAAGTCATTGGACCGTTTCTGGCTGAAGTGTTTGTTGTTTTGCTTTCTCCTCTCAGGTGTGCTTAAGAAATAACCCACTCTACCATGCCGGTGCAGTGGCCTTCTCTGTCAATGCTGGAATTCCAAAGGTGGGCGTCCTGTTGGAGTCCGTGTGGAACATGAACGACAGCTGCAGGTTCCAGCTGCGCTCGCCAGAGAGCCTCAAGAATATGGAGAAGACCGCCAAGACCCAGGAAATCAAGTGAGTGCATGATCAAACCTTATTTCATTTTGGGAATGGGTTACTTCTGTGAGACAGGGTTTTGTTTTCAAGCCAATAATGTCCCTATGCATTTAGATTTTCATTTTGGGACGTATATTTGATTAAATGCACTGCAGGATTTGAGTTGTAAAGAAGGCAGAGATTTGGAAAATAAATAACCCAAAATAACTCTTCCCTGCGTTTTTTTTTTATTCCACACACCTGAACAATCCAGATGGCAGGCACATATTGCACACAACATATCACTCACTAAAAGCTAATGGATGGCTTGGATTATAAATCTTGCCTACATAACCTTTTTAAAGTGCTTATGTTTTATTGAATTGAATAAGCGAGAAATGTGATTTCCTTGTTACTGTTCTTAAAGGGGACATATTATACCACCAGGTGTGAGTATGATTAGCCCTTACAAGCCGTTTTTGAAAGTCACACCTGGTGGTATATGTCCCCTTTAACACACAGCCACTTTAACACCACCCTGTTTTCTCTCCCAGAGCGGAGAGCAAGTCGGAGCTGGTGAAGACGGAGATGGGCCCGCCCCCCTCCCCCGCGTCCACCTGCAGTGACACCTCTTCCATCGCTAGCAGCGCCTCTCTGCCCTACAGTATGTCAGCACCACCCTCCACCTCCTCCTCCTCTTTCACACTCGTTTCTCCAGCTCTTAACTAACGCTCACGCCTAGTTTTCGTTCGCTGCCCTCGTGACTCCTTTGACTTTGAAGCAGATGGCGCAGTGTTCCTCTTCTATTGGTGGCCCTTATTTCCTGTCAAAGCATGTGTCAGAATAGGGGGCATTCATTTAGCCTTGTCTAGTACACACTTACTCCATATTTCTAACACATATACACACTCGTTCAAACACACGTGTTGAAGGAGATAAGGTTCTTAACTGTCATTTCATATCTGTTTCAACCATCAACACGCCTAAACCTAACTGCAGTAAACGACAAAGGAGATGCACTAAGAAGCTGCTATGTGTCCTCCTTTCAGAGCGTAGGCGCTCCACCCCCGCTCCCAAGGAGGAGGAGAAGGTCAACGAGGAGCAGTGGCCCCTGAAGGAGGTGGTCTTTGTGGAGGACGTTAAAAATGTCCCTGTAGGAAAGGTGAGTGAGCGGATGCCAGCACAGGTTTCTTATCTCTAACACTGCCTGTCCATGCGTTTTGCACAATGCCCATAGGGGTGGGGTACAATCTGATGTATTTCTTTCACTATTCCTCCATCGTCGGATGAAACTCGCCAGTTTCCACCAAAATGAGTTCCAGTAGAGGATGCCTTATTGTCATAGGGTGCTATAGTGTATTTCCTTTTTAGTTGATCCGCACTATGTTCTGTTCTGAAAAAAACTAGAACCCAAGCCCCAACGTTGCACCAATCAGTTAAACCAGTAATCGGAATACCTCATCACAATTTTTATCGTGTCGGCCCCCCACAATAGTTGTCATATTGTGTCGTATCATGACCTACCTGCCAAGTCACATCCCTAGGAGCACCATGGGGTGCTGCTTGAGCCATCCATCTTTGACCTCATGCATCTTCTTCTAACCTCATTCCTACCAATTATAACCCTATGCATTGTTTTTATTTATTTATTTTGTACGTATTCCGTCTGTTGGCCGCCCAGGTGCTAAAGGTGGACGGTGCCTATGTTGCGGTGAAGTTCCCCGGGACGTCCAGCAGTGTGAGCAGCCAGACCACCGCCGTGGCTGCCGACTCGGACCCGTCATCACTCCTGCAGGACTGCAGGCTCCTCAGGATAGATGAGCTTCAGGTAGGCCCACAACCACCGTTCTGGAATAGTGCAGTAACGCGTTGTTCTTAGTTAACCTCAGCTGTGTGTGGGTCTACTTTTGGGAGACGCCGAGACTGTTCAACGGTTTCAGGTTTCACAGCTCTTTCTCTAACCCTTCCTGCTTTTGTGTCACTAAAGGTGGTTAAGACGGGCGGAACTCCCAAAGTTCCCGATTGCTTTCAACGCACGCCTAAGAAACTCTGCATCCCAGAGAAGGCGGAAATCCTCGCTGTGAATGTTGACTCCAAAGGTATGTCTTGCCAACAAACCACTCTTCTGTTTCCGTTAACATATAATTATTTATTTTTTCAACATCCAAAGCGTCCAAAAAAAAGTGTTGGAACTCCATGGAACTCTGAAATCTCGTGTCGCCCCAGGAGTGCATGCGGTGCTGAAAACAGGCAGCTGGGTCAGGTACTGCATCTTTGACCTGGCCACGGGCAAGGCCGAGCAGGAGAACAACTTTCCCACCAGTAACCTGGCCTTCCTGGGGCAGAGCGAGCGCAACGTGGGCATCTTCACCGCAGGACAGGTAAGCCGTACCAGCTCTGTGGCGCTGACGCACAGTGAATAATGTGTGATTGTTCTCATTGACGGACTGAAGCAATTGAATGCAATTCTAATGCATCAGAGCATTTGCCAATATTCACTGCATATGCAAATTCTGTCATATAAGTCTCCATATGTCTGAGTGTGAACTACTAAACACATGCGCAGCCGCCAAAGTAATACTTGTCAAGTAGCTGCTCCATGTGGTGCAAATGCATGACTTGTCCATGATCTTCCTTGCAGGAGTCTCCTATCATCCTCCGGGATGGAAATGGCACGATCTACCCTATGGCCAAAGACTGCATGGGTGGAATCCGTGATCCAGATTGGCTGGACCTGCCACCCATCGCTAGCCTGGGCATGGGGGTGCACTCTCTGGCCAATCTCCCCTCCAACTCTACCATTAAAAAGAAAGCTGCTATTATTATCATGGCTGTCGAGGTTGGTAGCACAAGCATTACTAGTTGTTTGCTAATTAGTTATTTTTTGTTCTGCTATGCAAGTGGTAATATTTGCATGGTGTGTTATGTGGTATTCGAATGGGAAACTAGGTGAATGACCTTTTAACATTTACTCGCAGATGAACAAGGTAATATCCTGACCGACTTGAGTCCCATACGAAGCGAGTACATAGAACATAGCTCTGCCCTAAATTTGTGCTCTTGTGTGCTTTGCTCCATTTAAACAATACGATTCGTTCTCTTGTGCGTTCCAAAAATACAAACCAAACGGACAGTCTGCACCAGTCACTAAGTCATGCTGTCGGTCGGTGTGTTCCAGAAGCAGACCTTGATGCAGCACGTTCTGCGCTGCGACTACGAGGCGTGCCGTCAGTACCTGGTGAACCTGGAGCAGGCCTTTCTGCTGGACCAGAGCGGCCAGGCGCTGGGCTCTCTGCTGGGCCACCGCTGTGACGGCAACCGCAACATCCTCCATGCCGCCGTGTCGGTCTGCTTCCCCGTCAGCAACAAGGAGACCAAGGAGGAGGAAGGTGAGCAGGAGAATCTTGACGACGCTTACAGGCGGGGACAAATGAGATGCGTCGAGGGAGTGGTTCACAAGTTTTTCCTCTCTTCATCTTTTTCTAAATCATTAACAACCTCGCTACAAAGTCGGACAATAATGGAAAATGAAGGCTACTGAAATCCAATTCCCTCTTGATACAGTACAATTATATCTGCTCAAAGTGCCTCCTCGCTCTTGTTCTTGTCTCCATGGTAACTGCTGGTGCGGTGTCGATCCCAGAAGCTGAACGGTCTGAGAGGAACACGTTCGCAGAGCGCCTGTCTGCCGTAGAGGCCATCGCCAACGCCATCTCTGTGGTCTCCAGCAACAGCTCTGGCAACAGGACTGGCTCCTCCAGCAGCAGAGGGTAATGGACTTGATTATAGGGCTGCACAGAAAGCAGAGAGAGACCGTTCTCTTTATTTTTGTGGCTGACAACGCATGTTTGTGATTAGTTTTGCCTCTGTGAAATGTTGGTTTCCTCCAGTAACATCCCAATGTGCAAATGATTCAGTGATCCTGCAGAACATTTTGACCCCAGGTGACCACCGTCCCTTTTGTTCCTTCCGGACCATATCGGCAGAAAGGAACCATAGGCTATAACCATGAGTGTTATTCCAGCTGTATTGAACTTTGGCTAGGCTTCATATTGACCAACCCGTCCTCACCCTCCAGGCTTCGGCTGCGCGAGATGATGCGGCGCTCTTTGCGAGCAGCGGGTCTTGGTCGCCATGAGTCTGGCCCGTCCTCCAGTGACCACCAGGACCCGGTGTCCCCACCTATTGCCCCTCCCAGCTGGGTGCCTGACCCTCCCCCTATGGACCCCGGTGAGTACGGCCAATCCCACTCCCCTCCCTCTGAGTATAGCACTGAGGCGTAGAGGTTTGTTATGACACGCCCACCGCTTCGGCCGTACCTCTGCTGCCAAGGACTTTGCAATCTTATTAAATGTGTACTTTTGTGATTTATTTATTTATTTTTTGATTAATGTATGTTCCAACAGATGGTGACATTGACTTTATCCTCGCCCCAGCCGTGGGCTCACTCACTACAGCCTCCACCGGCACCAGTCAGGGGGCCAGTACCTCAACCATACCAGGTCAGAGCCCACACTCTCCCCCTCCACCCACCCCCTGCTCCCCATCAGCAGACTATTAATCTTCAGCAGACTGAGGCATCTCCTCTCTAGCCAGCCAAAGCAGTCGGTCTGACGCCCTGCGGGACTGAATGCTCTTTCCCGTCTCACAGGTCCATCCTCCGAGCCGTCTGTGGTGGAGTCTAAAGACAGGAAGGCCAACGCCCACCTCATCCTCAAGCTGATGTGTGACAGCGTTGTTCTGCGGCCACACCTGCGAGAGCTGCTCTCTGCCAAGTACAACTCTTTCTTTCTTTTCTATTTCATCTTCTAATTTGAACCAAATTGGACCCTTCAAATCCCAGAGAGCACAGACGTCTCTTTCTTTGCATGGTTCACTACCAGACAGCCCACAGCTTGTTTTTGCACCTCCACAAGAGCTTACCAAGCATGTGTGTTGTCTTTGTTTCCCAGGGACGCCCGTGGAATGACACCGTTCATGCTGGCAGTCAGTGGGCGAGCCTACCCTGCTGCTATCACTGTTCTGGAGGCTGCTCAAAAAATGGCCAAGGGTAGGTCATCTCGCAGGGCTCAATGGCATCATGGAGGACATAAAACAGGCACACGCTTCCCCATATTTAGTCTCTTGGATATGTTCTGCACAGGGCTTCATTGTAGTCTATACAAAACTACAAAGAGCTGGCCCATGGTAATAGATGTTCTATTTCAAGAGCTTGACAAAGGCCTTTTTCCCCTCGTTATATAAAACGAATCCAAAGGCCTGTCAAGGATTGATCTAGGTAAGGGAAGCCCTAACCGCGAAGCCAGAGAATGAAAAAGCACTAATTACATAACGGCTCAAGCAGCGCAGGTTATCCATAGGTCAGCTGCATAATACCCTGTGGTCATCGTGCCATAACAGTGCCTGTCCTTGTGGGAACAGTGGGCGACCCGGGTATCGTGGAGAAGGAGGACGCAGACTCTGTGTTCATGGAGATGATCTGCCCCTCCGGGACCAACCCGGACGACTCCCCACTGTACGTCCTCTGCTGCAACGACACCTGCAGCTTCACCTGGACCGGAGCGGAGCACATCAATCAGGTGACTCCCCTGGGAGTGAGGGGGGAGGCAGCGCGGTGGTTTGCATCACACTAGGGGAACAACAGATGGGCTGTTGCTCACTCTGCTCTGCTGAACAAAAAGCCCATCTTTAACCGATTCTGCACGGAGTTGTCACATTCTGTGACTTCAGTCATGACAACATTCATTCTTGTTTTTAACTTTAAAGATCTGAGAGACAAGTATTGTCATATGAATATTTATATTGATCCCCAACTCTTTATTAGATTACCTTATTGATCACGTTAAAAGTAAATCCTAATTCAATCGGCCCCAATGAGATGATATTGGTGTAGATGCAGCTTCATTTTCTTATTGTTGCACTGTGTGGCCCATCTCATCCCATTCATGGTGGAGCACCAATGGGCTCCTCACGTGCCCATTCGTCAATGTCTGCATTAAAAGTTTATAAAGAGTAATGACTGTTATGGTTGTTGTGGATCTCCCTCTAGGATATTTTTGAGTGCCGAACCTGTGGCTTGCTGGAGTCTCTCTGCTGCTGTACTGAATGTGCAAGAGTGTGCCACAAGGGACATGATTGCAAGTGAGTGGCAGCCTGTTATTATTTGGTATTGTTTTTACATTTTATGCACACTGTTTCCACATATTGAATTAAACTACACGTCTTGTCTAGATCTCTAATTCTGTTTAATCGTCCCTCTTCCTTAGACTTAAGAGAACTTCTCCCACGGCATACTGTGACTGCTGGGAGAAATGCAAGTGCAAAACACTGATCGCTGGCCAGAAGGCAGCTCGACTAGACCTTCTGTACAGGCTCCTCACTACCACGGACCTGGTCACCACACCAAACAGCAGGTAAGACTCCATAGTAATCTCCTGATGCAGCTGTCCCTGAACCACCCTCATAACATACTCGGGACATGACAGGAATTTGTTTTTTATTTATAGTTTTGCTTAATGAAGGCTACTTTCTTTTAGCAGTGAAAGGCTATCCGTAAGGCTACATTCTGAAAAGAATACATTCTTCTTGTTTTTACACATCCTCTTCTATAGACCTAGTCTGGGAACCAGACCTATTCTGCAGGCTCCTATTCTGCAAGCATATGCGTCCGACCCCCTCCCAGTTAAGAATTATTTCCAGCAGACCTTGCACGGTTCGGTCAAAGTAATACTGTTAATCGAATTTGCGGTGTGTTTTGACAATGACTGTACACAGGAGCTCCCAATAGGAGCCCTGTTGAGGCACTTTCATGAACAACCAAGATAGTGACTTTTGAGAAAAATCAAGTTTGAACGAATATCGAATATCAAGCAATGTATTTGAATATATTCAAATATCTACTACTATGCATATCACAAAATTAGGCTAAGCAGTGAAAAACGGAATCTGCACAGCGCAAACAATAATGTGACAACTTAAACAGGATACAGCAGCAGGAGTATGTTGTTTGCTAATAACACCAGTCTTATCAACTTGATCTGGAGTTGATCTGCAGCTCTCTTTATTCACGGTGTTACCTGTGGCAAAGAACACGCGTTCGGACCGCACATACGTGCCTGGCACACACAGGGATTTGCTCGTCAATGTTAAGAGAGGGTATTTGTGGCAGCCCGTGTCTCTCCAGTCTCCACCAATGCAGCGTGTTGCTGTCGGGGATGACTTGGGGTCCAAATTACCGCTCAGGCTGGCTGCTCTGTGCGTTATCTATTTTCAAATCAGGATATTTTATTTGCTTGATCAGAGCGCCTGCGAATGGATGAGATGGCAAATAATAAAATAAAAAGTAAAAACTAAACGGTCTATTCATAGACTGTAAAACATGCGCTACACAACATAGTACTTAAAAAAAGTTTGCTTATATATTCAAATACGGATATGTCACGTCACATTCAAATGCATATTCGAATATTGAATAAAAAGTGACAGCCTTAAGCTAAGATGTCTGGATGCTGCTGGTGTGTCACACTTTTTGTTTCTCTTATTGTTTGTATATCCAAACAAACCGCAGACGGATATATCCTTTGGCCTCCAGAGGCATTTATGTCTGGACCCATTGATAATGCTGCGTGGAAATTGAAAAAAGAACTGATAGGTTCCAGACTAAGAATTTGTGAATTTGTATAGCGATGTCCGTCACAAGGCCCCTGTTGGCTTAGTGTACGCCTCATGCTGGTGAGTTGACTTCCAGATGTTTCCATCCCTAGGGGAGAGCACATTTTACTGTTCCTGGTGCAGACTGTTGCCAGGCAGAGTGTGGAGCACTGCCAGTACAGACCGCCACGTATTCGGGAAGACCGGAACCGCAAAGCAGCCAATGCAGAAGGTTTGCACCCTTCATTTTCTTTCCCCCATTTCTTTGTGTCTGTAATCCTGGCTGGAACCATGACTCCGAAATCTTACTCCCCAGACTCTGACATGCCAGACCATGACCTGGAGCCTCCGCGCTTCGCCCAGCTGGCTCTAGAGCGAGTCCTGCAGGACTGGAACGCTCTCAAGTCCATGATCATGTTCGGCTCGCAGGAAAACAAAGACCCGTATGTACCGCCAAACAACCCCTCCCCGGTGATAGTGGCTGACGGGCAGAAGCAATCAAAGTCTCATTACACTAATGTCTACCCACCTGGAGAAAAAGTGTGCTACTTCTGATTGCAGTGTTTACTTTGGTCTTTCTCTCCATTTTATTGTTGCTTTTACTCTTTTTGTACAGCATTGAGTTTATGAACCCAGTACAAAAAATAAGCATGCATTATTCTTATGATCATTGGTATAACTACATAATGAAGACCGTGAGAGATGGTGTCAGTGGAGCTTATTCTACTGTGCCGTGTCTCTGCTCCTCCGTAAGGCTCAGCGCCAGCAGCAGGATCGCTCACCTTCTGCCCGAGGAGCAGGTCTATCTGAACCAGCAGAGCGGCACCATACGACTGGACTGCTTCACACACTGCCTCATCGTCAAGTGTGCTCCTGACATTACTGTGAGTCTCACCGCAGGATGACGGCCCCTCCCTCTCTGCCCACAGCATGCAGGATCCCATCTGGAACAACTACTCACTCGCCATTTTAGTTTCCTTGGAAACCAGCTACCATGGAATTGTATGCTTGTATTTCAGTTTGCTTTCTTGTTGACCGTTCTTCACAGATTTGAGATTAAATTACATTTCATAGCCTAATCCCCATTAGAGCAAGGTCCATGTGAACATGAATTTTCACAGGCAAAGTGAGTGCACCTCTTCTTGACTCTGTATGTAGCCGTGCATCAACACTGTCCCGTTTCCTTGCTAGTTCATCGACACTCTACTGGGAACGCTGGTGAAGGAGCTGCAGAACAAGTACACGCCCGGCCGCCGGGACGAAGCCATCGCCGTCACACGGCGGTTCCTGCGCTCCGTCGCCCGCGTCTTTGTCATCCTCAGTGTGGAGATGGCCTCTTCGAAGAAAAAGAAGTACGGGGAACATGCTATCTATACCTGTTTGTGGTGGGGACTTCTGGCTGATGGGCTTTGTTTTTGACCAGTCTGTATGTCACAGATTCCTGCAGGGCTCCAGACTGACACTGTATTTTATTCTGATAATTTGTATTATTACTACTACGCATGCTCATGAAAATTCAATGTTGCCACTTTATTACCTTTTTTTTTTACCGACTTTGAAAATGTTTCAATCTGAGTTGCAATCATCCACTTTTTGTGCGACTGTAGTGGAGTGGGTGTCAAGAGTGAGTCTGGACTCTGAGCCACACCTAACTCTGCCATCATCTCCTACTTCCTGTCCACTCAGCAACTTCATCCCCCAGCCCATTGGGAAGTGCCGGCGCGTGTTCCAGGCCCTGCTGCCGTACGCCGTGGAGGAGCTGTGCAACGTGGCCGAGTCGCTGATCGTCCCCGTGCGCATGGGCATCGCCAGGCCCACCGCTCCCTTCACCCTGGCCAGCACCAGCATCGACGCGGTGCAGGGCAGCGAGGAGCTCTTCTCTGTGGAGCCCCTGCCCCCTAGACCTTCCCCTGACCAGTCCAGCAGGTACCCAGGCTTCCACACCCATGTTTGTCATCACTTCATCTTGATATGTGTGCACTGCATTCCATGCCCTTGGTGTTCTTAATGCTAATGAAGGACATTTGCACAAGCCAGAATAAGCTAGATTTTGAATGTATCCAACTGGAAAAAATCTCACACTTCAGGAAACACATGACTGTCTCGTTGGCGTTAGCAATTAGGTTGCCTTGTGGAAGACTCCGGTCATGCATTGAGTGCACAGGCATTTTTTGAGTGTTCAGGTAGTGGGTACACAGACTGATAGGCCAATAATTAAATTTGGGACAAATTAAATGATTGGACGGCTTATTACATGCCTGTGACAGGATTTTTTTCTTTTTTGTTAGGGCATTTGGTTTTGTGACTGCTGCAGAATTTTCTGACATGACAAAAAATGCTTCTTAAATAAATAGCCTACAGTACCTTTTTTAATTGACGTATCGTTTTACCTCTTTGCTCATTAGTGAATTACACAAAATATTCATTTAATTTATATTTATTAATTCACATCCCAGATGTTCAATCCACAGGCTGTACGGGGCCTCTTCATTAGCAGACACTCAAGATTAATGATTTTTGGTGTTCATTCGTTCCAGCTCCAGCCAGACGGCGTCCTCCTACATCATCCGGAACCCCCAGCCGCGACGCAGCAGCCAGTCCCAGCCCGTCAGAGGCAGAGATGAGGAGCAGGATGACATTGTGTCTGCAGACGTGGAAGAGGTTAGGGTCACTTGCATGTCATCAACCTTGAATATGGGTTTTTCCTTTAGAACAGTGCGGACTGTATACATTTCCTGATAGATTTAAATACATTGATAAAATACTCAATAAGCCAATCAATTTAAGTGTATAAAAATAAACATTTTAATTAAGGAGTGTATTCTAGGGTCATCTATCTGTTTTTGGATTGGAGGATAAATTACATCGTTATGGTCTTGTTGGCTCTTGAATTGCTTCACTCTAAAACATTATGAGCACTCTGACTCAAACCTTCCACATGGCCGTGTGCGTTTGTCCAATTCAGGTTGAAGTTGTGGAGGGTGTGGCCGGGGAGGAAGATCACCATGACGACCAGGAGGAGCAAGGAGAGGAGAATGCGGAGGCTGAGGGCCAGCATGATGAGCATGATGAGGACGGTAAGACGATATGGAAAAATGTTTTCTTGAAAACTTTAGTGAACCTAAATATAGAGGACCACGTTACTTGTATGGATTCTAAATACCCTATGGAACTATGGAAGTTTATGCAAATTTAGAATATAGTATTGACCGAAACTACAAACTTTGACATTGTATGTGTGGTGAATATGCACACTGTGAGTAAAGGGCTGATTTCTCATTCGCAGGAAGTGACATGGAGTTGGATCTGCTGGCGGCAGCAGAGACCGAGAGCGATAGCGAAAGTAACCATAGCAACCAGGACAACGCAAGCGGCCGCAGGAGTGTAGTCACAGCAGCCACTGCGGGCTCTGAAGCAGGTTAGTCGAGACAAAGAATAGACCTAACATTTGTTGCATTCTTTCAGGCCTTGGGCTTTTCCATTGCATTGGCCACCCCACAGTAATGCTTTCAAAACTACTAGTCATGATAATCAATCACAGCCTAATTCGATTTTATGTGGAATTAATTTTAGGTTGTGGGCATTACTGATTCTCAGCTAATGATGCAGCAAACAAAATGGTCCCTGGCTCAAACCTTAATGTATTTCATTCGCAGGCAGTAGGGTGTCCCTGGCATTTCCTATTTTTGGTATGGGCTCCCCTCTACTTCAATGCATATACAGTACGTTAGGGCAAGAGTGATTTTTGCAAAGTGCTCAGTTTCCCCTCTTGAGAATTCCTGCAAATTAGTATTCCATCCTCATTGTTCATTGTTCACCTTTTGTTGTATCCATTATTATTACTAAGTCACGTCACGTCCATCATTCTTGATCTTTTCACCTCCCTAACCAAATAACTAAAATGTCTCTTCAAAACGGCTTTCACCTTCACCCTCCATCTAGAATAGCATTCAATACTAATGTCCTTTTTTGACACGCCCCGGTAAGTTTGTCGCTTTTGATTCTTTCCTGCAATGTGACTTTCGAGATGTTTATGATAACCACAATTGCGAGTATTGTTTCCTCTTCATAAATTGACCCACCGAAGCAGTGCGGTCGCTTGGTCGTCTCCGTTGTCGCCTGTCTGTCTGTCTGTCTTTGTCTGTTTTGGCCTTGTGGTGGCGTGTGTGCGGTTCACTAACCCGCACTCAAGTCTGGAGAACGATTGCTGTGTCATATGAGTAAAATGAAAAGGAGGAGAGATGACCGCACCAACTCATTAAACTCTTATCCTCTTTTCTCCTTCTCCTCCTCCTCCTCCTCCCAAGGTGCCAGCAGTGTGCCTGCCTTCTTTTCAGAGGACGACTCACAGTCCAACGACTCGAGCGACTCGGACAGCAGCAGCAGCCAGAGCGACGATGTGGAGCAGGAAACCTTCCTGCTGGACGAGCCCCTGGAGAGGACCACCAGCGCCTCCCACGCCAACAGTGCCGCACAGGCGCCGCGCTCCATGCAGTGGGCCGTACGCAACGCGCCCAGCCAGCGGGCAGCCGGCAACGGCCTCCCCAACACCTCCACGCCGGCCGGTACGCGTGTGTGTGAGTGTGTTTGTGTGTGTAGGCCTAGGCCTGTCAACCGTTTTGATTTTGTTCTTTTGATTTCCTTTTGTGTTCACGTTAATACCGTGGCAACCGATTTAACTTTAATAGCAGAAGTGCTTCTTGAAAGTTGTTTAAATTCTTAAGTTTATATTCAACGATGGAGTGTTGGATTAGGTTACATTTGTTTCCTTTCAATCAAAAAATAGGTTGCACCTGCACTATATAGGCGTTACAGTAGCAGCTTCAAGTGTTCTACGAGTTATAGCGATATCATTATCATAGAGGGATTGATTGACTCGTGGCTAAGCGTGATTTATTTGGGAGAAACTTTTCATAAATGGCTGCAGTTGAAAAGTTATAGTGCAGGTTTAAGTGCCAAAGTGCCTTCATCCAGGACCTTTTTCATATTAATGAGCAGGGATCCCATTTCACAAGCTTGTTCCAAGGTACTAACGTGTGTTTCTCCCTGTGTCGACAGCGAGCTCCACAGGCCTGATCTACATCGACCCCTCCAACCTGCGGCGCTCCAGTGCCATTAGCTCCAGCGCGGCGGCGGCGGCGGCCCTGGAGGCTAGCAACTCCAGCAGCTACCTGACATCTGCCAGCAGCCTGGCCCGCGCCTACAGCATCGTCATCAGGCAGATCTCGGACCTCATGAGCCTCATCCCCAAATACAACCATCTGGTGTACTCCCAATACCCTGCTGCTGTCAAGCTCACCTACCAGGATGCCGTCAGCCTGCAGGTGAGGCTCAACCTGTACTGTATTGTGTTGTGTAAGGGATTGCTGTGGCTACCACCATGTAGTGTGTTGTGTAAAGGCTTCCCGTGGCTACCAGCATGTAGTGTGTTTCGTAAGGGCTTGTGGGCCGAACAATATAACAATACTTGTTGTGGGGCCGAACATGTGTTTTGTATGGGCTTGCTCAACATGTACTGTTTTGTGTTTCACTGTGGGGCCCACATGTACCGTGTTGTGTAAAGGCTTGCTGTGTTGTTGTGGGAGACAGTGGTGGTGCTGCCAATGCAAAAACACAGTTCACTGTTCAAACTTTTAGTTAGTTATAAAAAATAAACACAAAGGGTAGTCCCGTGTGAGTCATTAGCGTGGTGTTGATCACAAGTTTTACCAATTAAAATCTGGTTCAGGCAGAAAGGAGTTTTCTGTAGCACTCTGCAGCAGGTGAACAAATATAATTTAAAAAGTTTTTATTTTATTTATTCGAGTCAAACGTTCTAGAGAGAATTTAATAGAAATTTTCCCACCCCTAATAAATGGGTAAAGAACATCAGCACAGTCTTCCCCAGCTTTAATGTCATTGATGTATGGATGAGCTTCAACAATACGGTCCTCATGTTCTCATTTCTTGTGTCTTCATCCAGAACTACGTGGAGGACAAGCTCATCCCCACCTGGAACTGGATGGTGTCCATCATGGACTCCACGGAGGCCCAGCTGCGTTACGGCTCGGCACTGTCCTCCGCCGGGGACCCGGGTCACCCCAGCCACCCGCTGCACGCCTCGCAGCACTCGGCACGCCGGGAGCGCCTCACCGCCCGGGAGGAGGCCAGTCTCCGCACACTGGAGGGACGCAGGTAGAGGTCTCTCTGTATACCAGAGATTATATCTAGTAACTACCCGCTACCGCAAGGAAGGCAGGCAATTACGAACATTTGTGTTCGCTGAATGTGAAGCACTTTGAGCTGCATCTCCTGTAAGAAAGGATGGTGTATGAGTATTTAACAATTATCCCTCGAACCTGAATGGGCTATTGAGTCATAGCCCATAGCGAGAGGGATAATTGTTTTAGTAAAATACAACTATTAGGGCAGCAAATACATGTAAAATACATAAAAAACTTGTCAGAAACTTAATCAAAACGCAAAGTAGCCGCCATTGTTTTTGTTTACAAAGCCGGTGATTTCGCTACTAGTAGGCTATGAGTTATAGCCTACTAGTAGCTCAGCCAATCAAAATTCAGCATTGGTGGTAGCCCACTAGTTGGATTTTACTAAAGAGTATTACTGTGATGACCCTGGAAGTAATGCCGTTCATTCTTTATGAATGGCTCACTTCTTCAGGGTAATAATAACTTCATGATAGATAATATATAGAAGATAATATACCAGCAATGCTTGATCAGTACTATGTATGTAATCCCAGCATGCAAGTATTGTTGAACTGATTGCCCTCATGTTGATGTTTGCAGACGAGCAGCCACTCTGCTCACCGCACGCCAAGGAATGATGTCTGCCCGCGGGGACTTCCTCAACTACGCCCTGTCCCTGATGCGCTCGCACAACGACGAGCACTCCGACGTGCTCCCCGTGCTGGATGTGTGCTCCCTGAAGCACGTGGCCTACGTCTTCCAGGCCCTCATCTACTGGATCAAGGCCATGAACCAGCAGACCACCCTGGAGACCCCGCAGATGGACCGCAAAAGGTAGCTGGGGGTTTGTGATGTGGGGCTGAGTAGGGTGTTTGCATGTTGACAAATCACAGAAGGAAATTCTTGCCGTTGCAATTCTAGCCTCCGTGAAAGGTTGTAAAACATTATATATATATACTGCAGTATTTTATATTAAATAATGATATTGTTGACTATAAAGGAATACAAAATGCATCAATAAATCATATTTTCTATGCCTGTTACATAAACATGCACACTGTTACAAACTCTGCAATTGCTTTACTATAGTTTATGTATAGTACGTGCTTCAGAATATAAAATGAATCGTAATCACAATATTTGGCAAATAATCGCAATTATCAAGTCAATTTGGAGTCTCAAAGTGCTGGTCTACCTCTGGGACTGCCCACCGACGCATTCTATCAATACCTAAAATATTGTGCAGAGAAGTTACTGGCTGTAGTTTCTGACCTTATATCCCTGTTCTCCGTTTTCATTTCATTCTTATTTCACATATTTTAATTTGGCATTGGATCATTGACACATGATTATACTACAATGTCCTTGGTTAAGTCTTGAACATAACTCGATTGTCAGTCGAATATTAACCCATTCTGCTTATCAAGTTTGTTATCCCACATCTACAATAAATCTATATTTTGTGATACAGTGGTGACATGAATGGTGCCCTGTACCATAGTCCCGTGTCTCTGTGATGGCATGACTCACAAAGGGGTTATTTGTGTTTTCAGGAACCGTGAGATTCTTGAGCTTGGTCTGGACAACGAGGACTCTGAACATGAGAATGATGACGACACCAATCAAAGTGAGTGGAGTGGAATTAAATGTGACTAATTAAATAGTTTTGCTTGTAATGCTACCATTTGTCTGTCCTTTTATGTCAGCCTTTTTACTGCTTCCTTCCTCGTTTGCTTCTCAAAATTTGGTGGTTAAGGGAGTTTTTCCTGGCTCTTTCGGAGACTAGGGTGCCGGGTGTCATAAAATGTGGCCTGTGATGCCCTTTGAGACTGTAACTGTGATTAACAATGAAATGGACTTGCCTTGAAACAACCTTGACTGTGAAATCGGTCTTTTGTTTGGCTCTGATAAGAGTCCTGTGTCCTTGCACTATTAAATCACGTCCTTCTCTCTCTCGTCAGGCTCCACTTTGCAGGACAAGGACGATGATCCGGTTCCAGCCGAGACCGGCCAAAACCACCCCTTCTTCCGTCGCTCCGACTCCATGACGTTCTTGGGTTGCATCCCGCCCAACCCCTTTGAGGTGCCCCTCGCCGAGGCCATCCCCCTGGCGGACCAGCCACACCTCCTGCAGGTCAGACAGCGCTTATGGGTGAAGGTCACAGCACCACAGAACTTGAGCCACACGGGCGTCCCTGAGACCTGCTTATCTTTGGGACAGTCGTTTTGAAAGATCGTTAGGAAAATGAACATGTTTGCCTATCTTATCATGGCCTTGCTTGATAAGAAGTTTTTTGTGTGATAGTCTGAAATGCTTGAAAAAACAGTCCAAAAATGCTTGAAATGCACACATTTTTGCTTTTGCACAAATTCTCGAACAAATGTAATGGATTCTCGCCTAACCTGCTATTATAGTATGGTAAATACAGCTCAACATGTCAAACCATGTCAAACAACTTTGCAATATTCACAATATAAGAGCTTGTTTCCATCGCTGTGTCCTGAATGCATACATGACAAGTCTCTCTCTCTCATAGCCTAATGCCAGGAAGGAGGACCTGTTTGGCCGCCCCTCTCAAGGCCTGTACTCCTCCTCTTACATGGCCACCAAAGGCCTGGCCGAGGCCAGCATGGACAGGAACTGCCTGGAGGTAAACATGGGCTCCTCTGTACCCTCCTCCTCTCAGGTATACCACCCCTCACTCACTGGACAAACATCACCTGCCCCGCTGTCCTCCACTATCCACCGTCCTCTAAATCTACAATAGAAAATAAATTGAAATATAAAAAGGGTGAAATTGGCTTGTAATTGGAGTCTTCCAAGGCTATTCAGAAGTTGTCATATCCTCTTCATTTCCTGCGTGGAACTGAAGAGTATGAGAGATATTGTCCGTGGATATTGGAGCACAGCACTGCTCTGGGGCGTTTTCCATGTTTCCATTCATCAAGTCACCTTAACTTAAACAGATGTCTCGTCTTGAGTGACTAAACCATTCCCCTGTTATCCTGCGACACGGCAGATCTTGCCCACAAAGATGTCTTACTCGGCCAACCTGAAGAACGTCATGAGCATGGAGACGGGCCAGCGAGGCGCCGAGGACCACCTGGCAGCCGCCCAGGAGCTGGAGGCCCCCAAGCCGGGGCCCTCCCCGCACGACCTGGCCGCCCAGCTGAAGAGCAGCCTGCTGGCCGAGATCGGTCTGACAGAGAGCGAAGGACCCCCCCTGCCCTCATTTAGGTATGTCCCGTCCGTGATGTTGGGGTGCTACATGTCA